>CACVKS010000422.1:0-17671 GCA_902749335.1 Acanthamoeba triangularis
GAATGGCAGGTCGTGTTCGGCGAACAGGCGGCCGCCCACGACGCCGACAGCGCCGACGCAGGGGTCGAGCCGCGCGAGGAGCCGAAGGTGAGCAGAGAAGCGCGGGACGAGCAGAGGGAGCGAGCCGAGCGCGACGTGATCGTGGACATCGAGCGGGCGGTGCGGCGGCAGCGCCGCAAGAGCATCCAGGCCGAGCAGCTGCGCGAGCAGCGCGAGCGCGAGGAGGCGGCCGAGGCCGAGCGACAGCGCAAAGCCCAGGCCGAGGTGCTGGAGCAGACCGTGAATCTCGAGCGGCTGCTCACCAAGAAGCGGCGCCAGAGCATGATCGCCCTGCGCGAGAAACAGAACCGAGCCGCCGTCGCAGCGGCGGTGCGGCGTCGGCAGCGGAGTCTCGGAGGCGCACCGACAGCCCTGGCCGCCGACGTCGGCGAAGAGGAAGAGGAAGAAGACGTGAACCGTACGGTGGACGAGCTGAAGGATCTGGTGGAGCGGCAGAGGCGCGAGCTGGAGGCGAAGAAGCAGAAGCGAGCGGAGGAGGAGCAGCGGAGGGAAGAGGAGCGGCGGATCCGCGAGGAGGAGGAGCGTCAACGGATCGAACAGGTGCACCGCTACTGGCACGCCCTACACCAACGCGGCTGAACCGTAGCGCCAAACTCAAACATTTTGTCTCAAGACCATGGCAAAAAAGGTGACTACAAGAGAACAGCTTCGGTAGCGACTTGCGGCGGATCCACTGCGGTCTGGCTCCTGGCGTCCTCGTAGTACTGCTGTACCACGTCCTGTGTGCGCGCTGGGGAGTGAGCAACGACACACAACATACCACACCAGCTACGCGGGCGTACCCAGTTGACCACGTTCCACCAGGCCTGGATGTATTCGGGCCGGCGGTTGTGGCGCAGCAGGTAGTAGGCGTGTTCCCACACGTCCAGGCACAGCACCGGGCGCTGTCCCGCCATCAGCGGCGAGTCCTGCTCACCCACATCATCCCCCCCCCCAATGTGGTCATGTCAGGCCGCGTGCGCCACTACACCATGGGTGAAGCTCTGCCGTAGTCGTACCTGGTTGGGAGTCGCCACGATCTTGAGATCGCCGCTGGCGGGCTCGACCACGAGCCACGCCCAACCGCTTCCAAACACCGAGGCCGCAGCCGCGCTGAACTGCTTCTTGAACTCTTCCTAGCGTCCGTGCGCGCCGAGTTCGAAGCGGCACAGAGTCAGAGGGCCGTGGTGGAGGCGCCGAGAGCGAAGGGAGGGGAGCGCTATGGTACGAGCGAGCCAAAGTGGTGGTTGATGGCAAAGGCCAGGTCGCCTTGCGGTGCGTCGGACCCGCCCGGGGTCATCACATGCCAAAACATGTTGTGGTTCACGTAGCCTCCTCCGTGATTGCGCACCGCCTGCACCACACCACACGCACCACCGCGTGTTTTGAGCAACACACCACACACGACGCGTTGTGCACCGGATGAGACGGGAGGTGGCGATGGTACGGTGGCGAGCTGGTCGGAGGGGAAGGCGAGCGAGTGGAAGGACCGGAGGATGGACTCGGCCGTCGTGTTAGGACCCACCACGAGGACCGCCTCGGCCGCGAGCCGGTCGAGGGCCTCGTTGAACTTGTCCGTGTAGGCCTGGTGGTGCTTGTCCTGCCCTACCTGTCAGCACTGCAGGTCCAGAAGCAGCGATTGGTGGGGGGGGGCAAGTGTACATGGTGCAGCCGCATGGTGAGGGCGTCGATGTGGGGTTCGAGAGCGTCGTAGGCGTAGGGCAGTGGTGCCAGAGTAAATGCCGCTTCTTTGGCAGCAGCGCCAGCCACCAGCACCATGACCGCCGCCACGCACAACCACCACCCTCTGCTCATCTTTTATAAAAAATAAAAATCAAGTTAACCTTCTTTATTTTCATTTGCCCTGGGCATGCCCGCGAGGGTGCGTGTCGATGGTCTTGCCCTTCTTCTTTCTGGATTGAGTGGCTGGCTCGTCGGTGTCGACCTCCTCCTCCTCCTCGGCCAGCTCCTCGAACGACTTCTCGATCACGGTCTGGGTGACGTCGGTGAGGCCGAGCAGATTGAGGAAGCGTACCACCTTGCGGTCGAGCCACGGCTTGTTGGGCATCGCCGCCAGCCAGTCCCTCGGCAGGGCCGAGTAACCGTAGCGCGCTCCCCACAACGCGCCGCACACTGCGCCATTCCTATGTGTCGCGCATGTCAACCGCAGGATGCACGACGCACGACACAACACGACACAACACGACACACGCAGACAATAACGTACGTGTCGGCATCACCGCCCTCGCGGACGAGCAGGTTGATCATGTGCTTGAAGTCGCTCGACGCGCACAGGCCCCAGAAGCCCGCGCCGACGCACTTGAAGGTGTAGCCGATCTTCGACGCGTCGTCTAGCTCGAGGCTGTGCAGGCTCGCCACCGAGGCGTCCCTCTTGGCGTGTTGCTTGAACTCCTCCTCGTACCGCGGCTCCAGCACCTTGAGCCCGTGCGCCACGGCCTGGTCGATGAGCTGCTGGAGGCCCTCGTCGGACCCGACGTCGTATGTGCCCTGCAGCATCAGGGCGATGGCGGTGGTGGTCGCCACGCTGCTGGCCAGGCACCGCGAGTCGAAGTGGGTCACCTTGGCGATTCGCACGGTGTTGGCGACGACCCGGTCCAGGTCGTCGTGATCGAGCACGCCCAGGATCGACGTGCGCATGACCGCTCCGTTGGGCGCGGCGTTGCGGTTGAGCCTGACCCACGCGGCCTCGGCAGCGGCGTGCGGGTTTTGCAGAAACTCGGGGTGGTGCACCACTTGGGCCGTGGTAGCCCCGAGACCCATGCCCGAAACGTCGCCCAGCTCTGGGAAGCCCCGATTGATCCACCTCTGGTGCCACACCAATTAGGGCACGTCAATGTGTCGTGTCGTTGGTCGTGTCGTGGTACCAGGAGTTTGGCAGCGTAGTGGCGTTCGTCCAAGGAGCCGTTGAGCTCGAGAATAGTCTCCATGATAAGGATCATCTGGTCGCTGTCGTCAGTCCTGCCATATGGGCGCGGGCGAGCCCAGATGAATACCAGCGCTAGACGGGCCACTGTGTGCGAGAGAAGAGGAAGGCGATTGGGTAGGTCCTACCAGTCACCGCGCTGCCAGCGGCTGTTGTGGGCATTGCGCTGGTAGTCGGGGAAAGGCACGGCTTCGGAGCCGTACACCCGCTGGATCTTCCCCTTGCTCATGAACTCGGTGGCTGGAACGCGAGCAGGAAACCGGTTCACTACTACGCACTCGTCGTGAGAGTGGGGCTGTGTGCACGTACCCAGACCAACGGCATCGCCCAGACAGTTGCCGTAGATGCAGCCCAGGATGCGGTCTATCTTCTTGTTGTCGAGCACCGACTTGTCCAGCTCGGCAATCCACCATGTGTCAGCCTGCGGCGCTGACGTAGTCGCTGATGCCGACGAAGATGACGGGGAGGAGGTTGAATCCTCGCTTGGGATCGTCAAAAGCTGGACTGTGATTGTGCGATCTACGGCGTTAGTGTGCGGTGGGCTGTGGTACGCCTCATAACCTAACACACGACACAAGACACACACGCGTGACGACAAGATAGATGAACACAAGGCGACGTACTTCCTTCGAGGGCAGCCTGACCGATGACCTTGTGCTCCTCAAAGGGGGCGGTGCCGAACTTGGCCTCGTGCAGGCCTGAAAACAAGGGCCACAGCGCCTGCTCGATGGTGCCAGAAGCGGAGGTGAGTGGCCACGGAGGTGTAGCTAAGTGACGGCTAGGGAAGCGATCCACGTACGGGGGCTGTGATGTAGCTCTCGCACTCGTAGCACCAGAACGACAGATCCGAGAAACTGCGGCATCAGATCAACAAGGAGTGAGACCACACTCTACTTGCCTTCTTCCTCCTCCATTGTTGTTGCTGCTGCTTCAAGAAGTACGTGTACGTGCCTGCAGTTGATGGCATGGTGCGACTCTTCGTGGTGAGCTGCGGCGTGTCCGTTGACGTAGCGGCTGCAGAAGACGCCGTAGCAGCCCAGGCACAGCCAATTCTCCCCTGCGTGCCCACAGCTCGCACAGCCCCGCTGCAGCAGGGCCGCTGCGATCGCCACCAGCGCAGGTTCAGTACAAGATCTGGCCGTGGCCAAGGAGGAGGGGTGATGGTGGCGCACCATCCACAACGAAATCAGATGGTAGGGCGTGGATATGAGTCTTGACGTGAGGACAGTCCCTCTTGGGTTCTCTGAATGATGCAGTTTGCAATTGAAGATGACATTACAAATCGATTTGTTGTACAGCAAGGATGGCACATACACTGAAAATCCAGCAAGCTCATCTTCTTCCATCTTGGTGGGCTCTATTTACCTGGAGAAGATTTTTCCTGTTATTTTTCGGAGGGCCTGATTATTTTAAATACTTCTAATTATTCCTCGACCACATCGAATCCTCAGTTTTGCCGACAAAAAAAACTTTTTTTTGTCGGCACAGCCTTTTCGGCCGAGACCTGCGCGTTTTTGTCCCAAAGAAAAGCCAAAAACGAGGATTCGATTTGGCAGAGGAATATATAATATTCCTGGTTCTGTGGTAGCTGCGAATGGAAGAAAACCACAGCAAGAACTGCCAGTCTGTTTTAGTTTTTTCATTTTCCGCTGCTGCAAAACAATGATGGCCACCATCAGTGATGAGGCCATGAGCTGGCTCATGGACCACCATTTAGGTGATCTTGAGCATGCACTCATGGCTGTGGGGTTTTTAACCCTCCAATCCATCCTCTCAATCTTGAATGAGTATGGCAAATTGACAACCTTTTTTTTTACATCCAATTTAATTCACTACATCTGCAGGGATGCAACTGAGATTGGCCTAAACCTTGGCTCCAGGCAGCATCTCAACCTGGCAATCACAGAAGCCACCCCTCCTCACATGTTGTCATCTGCACCAATGGAACCAATGAATCCAGATCAGCCAGCATCCAAATTGCCCACCAGTGAGCCCCAGAAGAAAAAACATGTGATCAGAGCACAACACTGCAGCTGCTGCCATCAATAGTGGAAGATCTGCCATGGCATGTGCTCAGAGGAGGACCACTGCACCTCCTTCAACTCCTGCCCAACACAGCACAAAAAGGGGCATCCTAAGCTGAAGGAGGTGGCATAGGAATCAAAGAAGAGAGCAAGGGAGCAGAAAGAGGAGGAGAAGAAGAAGATGAAGGAGAAGGAAAGTGCAAAGAAGAAGAAGGCCAGGACACTGCTCAAGGTGCCAGAGGTGCTGAAGACAAGAGAGTGGTTTGATGATGTGATTTGCGCAAAAATCAAATTCCTCACAAGCAAACCTCAATGGATGGGGCAGCCAGCACCAAGCATTGCCACTGAAGCATCTCACCATGTGATGGCAGACTACTGTGCCTTGGAGGGCAAGTGGGAGGCTATGAAGGAGCTCAGAAGAGAGCTCAAGGTGTGGCTAGATGCCCATCCAGAGGAGCCAACAGTCAAAATCATGACATTGAGGAAGTACCCATGGAAGCAAGGCACCTCAATGACATTTCTACTCCCCCCACAACATCACCTGTGGTCTTGCTGCCCTCTTCACCCAATCTTGATGGCATTGATTAATGAAATCTGTATTCCTACAAATAATTGTGATGCACATAGAACTTGTTGATGTGGTGCAGCTTCAGTTGGTCAAGGCAGTCACCAATTGCTGTGTGAATTGGATCTTGGAAGTCATGCTTGTACTCCAGACATTGCTTGAGGAAGGAGAAGATGAGCTCCATTGGATTCAGCTCTGGAGAATAAGGGGGGGAGGGAGTACAGCTGAACTCCTAAGATGTTGAGGAATGCTTGGAGAGAGGGGCCTCCTTCAACATTGGATGTTGTTGAAGATGAAGATGTTGTTGTGCATGAGTGTTGGCGTGGCRATGTTGAGGATGAAATGGGTGAAATGGATGCCATTTGAGGCACCACTGATGATGTTGTAGAAGAAAAATGGGCTCTGATTGAGGCACACCATCAGATTAACCATGTAGGTCTCACTGTCATGCATTCAATGGTGGAAGGCTGTCCCATGTGAGAGTGGGCTGGCTCACTCATCATGCCACCCAAGACAAGAGTGGTTGACCCACACTTTGTTGAAGAACTTGAGGTGGAGCCACTCCTCCAGGGAGAGGCTGTAGTACTTGAATGCCCCCTCCCTTGCCCACTTGTTTGGATGTTTGTAGATTGACCACTGGATCTGGAGCTTGAGATCATGGTGAAGTAGATGTGAGATGTGACTTGGTGAGCCACTCACACTTGCCAACACTCTGCAACATAGCTTGTGATCTCTCTGTTGTGGTCCTCAGCCCATCAGGTGTTGAGGAGGTGAAGCTGATTATGTGATTTTTATTTAGATGTTGTGATTTGTACCTTCATTTGCTTCCTTGACTGCACTGATGCTGCAGCATTGCCCTGTGGGTGTGCTGACACATCATGATGTGCTGCTTGTTCAGTAATGTGCCAAACTGTGCTTGGCCAGAGGCACATCTCTGCTGCTACCAGCACGACTGCCTGGCCTGCTTGTGTCTGTGCGCACACCTCTCGCCACACCCCTTCATCTTGTTGACCTGGGTGGTACCGCCCTCCCTTTTTGTTCTGGCGCGAGTGAAGGCCAGCACTTGCCGCCCCAACAAGCAAAAAGCTGACAAGAAAGAAGTGGAAATGCGCCTTGTGCATGGCGCTAAAACAGAAAACATGTTTTGCCGAGGCCACAGAAGAGATTTTTTGTTTTATTTGGCGCCAAAACCAACAATCCTTTTTCTAACAGTTTTAGCAGTTTGCAGCTACCACAGAACCAGGAATAATATAATGAAGTAAATGATGAAAAATTATAAAATAGAGGACTGGAGATAGATGCGCAGAGTAAGCTTGTTGCCACGGCGGTTGGGCGTGCCGGGTACCCTACGCCAAGTGCACACCACCTCTTACGGAGGAGCAGCGCAGCCGTCTCGAGGGGGCGAGAAGGATAGGTCCGAAAGCCCCGCAGGGCGGCTGGTGGTGAGCCACCCCAGCACGGGGGCGTTCGAGGGTGGTGGCCTTCGTTCCTTCTTCGCCTATCGCGACCTGGGCATACGGGTGTGTTCTTCCCTTCCCACACCATGATGTTACCACCATGTTGCTCACTGTCCCTGCACGCATTGCAGGCTGCAACAGGGGGCAAGGTGGGTGCGCACGTCATCAAGGCGCTGCGTCCCGTGGGACGAGGCCGAGGCAGCGGCGCCCACTCACACGACCTGCAATTCCAGATGGTCTACGTGCTGAAGGTCGGCGTCCTTCAGGGCGTGTGGTCGTGTTTCTCACGTGTGTCATGTGTCGGGTGTGCCATAGGGAAAGGTCAAGTTCTGGTATGAGGGAGAGGGCGAGGTCGAGCTGGTGGAGGGAAGCAGCGTCTATCAGCAGGCGTCTATCAGAAGTCTGGCATCGCTCATGAGATTCTCGGTATGCCCACCGACCAGATCATGCGTCACGCTCGGCCGGGAGCGCTTATAAGGCCCGGCTGGTGAGGGACAGAGGGCTCAGAGGACTTGGAGATGTTGGAAATCACACTCCCTGCCGACTTCACCACCAAGGACCTGCCGCCAGCCACCACCAAAATTCCACCCTCTGGCGGTGCCAGCTAGCTCCCTCACTGTGTGGTCGTTGTAATTGTGTTATTGGGCTGAATGCAGAGGGCAAACGCACACGCGCGCTGCCACTGCTGCAGCCGGCCAAATGCCACGAGTTTGTTATACATTCCTTCTTATCACAGTGGGGCTCCATTGCTATCGGTCGGTTAGAGCCCGAGCAGGCCACGCAGCTTGCTCTTGCTCTTGACCGAGTGCACGAGCTCCTTGCCACTCTTGGCGCCGTGGGCCTTGAGGAAGAGGACCACGTCGTTCTTGCCGGGGCAGTACTTCTTCGACTTGCGCGCCAGCAGGTCCAGGCAGGTCTCGTCGAGGTTGTTGATCATGTTGATGTCGCCGCCGCTCTCGAGCAAGAACTGAATCGCGTTCATGACCTTCACCGGATTCGGATCCTGCGAGGCGGTCGTTGATCCGCCGGGAGAAGACGATGACGAAGATGACGATGATGAAGGAGGAGCCGAGGGCGGGGACGAGCCGAGCGGCAACGAGTGGCCGAGAGCGGCACGGATCTTGGTGGGCGAGCGTGGCGGCTGGCTGGTGCCCATCGGCGCCGAGGCCGCGAGGAAAGTGGGCATCGACGGGAGCGCGGTAACGAGGTGGTGGAAGGCCGAGTTGCCCTCGCAGTCAATGGCGTCGACCAGGGCCTGGTGCTTGACCAGTACCTGGATGTTCTCCACCGAACAGAACCGGGCGGCCTTGAGCAGCGGCGTCCGGCCCTTCTTGTCCCGCTTCTCGCGGTTGAGCCCCATCTCGAGCAGCATAGACAGGATCCCAGCCAGATTGTCGCTCTTGGCCGCGTGGTGAAGCGGGCTCAGCGCTGGCAGGTACGCGGACACATGGCTTTCGATCTCCTTGAAATTGACCTGCGCGTTTGCACCGGAAGACCAGCAAGCTGCTTAGTACAATACTTTGTCCCGCGCACGGTGGTGGTCTGCAATGACAGAGACGGCGAGATTTGAGGGGGAGGTGTACTCGGTAGGCCCTGAAGATCTTAAAGATGTTCCTGATGTTCGGCACCTGGTCGAGCTCCTCGGGCTGGTGCAGGATGGTGGTGAGTTTGGGTTTGTCCCGTGGGCTCACCACCTTGGCAGCCTCGGCAGCGGCCCCATCCATCGCTTCCCTGCAATCATCATCGCCACCATCGAGCCATTGCCCTCATCAGCCGCTGCATGCGCCCAGGCAGGCTACAGGAGGGCGGAGGTTTGGGCGTACCGCAGGTAGGCGAGGTCGACCCGGAACATGTTGGCGCCCTTGGGCTGCTTCCTGGGCTCGGGCTTGCAGAAGAGCTTGGAGATCTCCGTGAGCGGGTGCGTCGACGAGGCGGCCTTGGCGAGGAAGTACTCCACCGCTCTCTCCCTCCCGTTGTATACCGCCACCTACGCGAGTGCATTGCGCGCATCGAGCAATCGAATCAAGTAAGTAAGTACCACACACGGCCCGATTCACTAAAAGAGAGAGAGAAAGGGGCATGCGTACCTCGAATGGCGTGAGGGTGAGGACGAGGCCGCGCGTCTTGTGCAGCAGCGGATTCGACACGGCGTAGGGCGGACATGAGAAGATGCCGTGCATGTCAGCGCCCTTCTCCAGCAGGTATTCGCACAGACTTGGGTTGCCTGGCGACATCGATTTCCACAAAAGTGTGTGAGTGAGTGAGTGAGTGGGGCGTCTGCCGAGTGGTGATTGTAAGCGATCGCGATGTGAGTGGCGGCGCACCTTGCTGGGCAGCGATATGCAGGGGGCTGGGCGCGTAGTGGACGTCGCTGTTGTCGTTGATATCGGCACCATGTGCCAGGAGAAGATCGATTATGCCAAAGTCGACAAACTTGGGAATCGTTCTGTTGCGCAGGCGCTCCGTTTGCCTGTACGACGCCAGCAGACACCACAATGAAGGGATCAGCTGACAGTTCTTACGACAATCAACGGTTGGTCAATTGGTTGGTTGGGCCACCAAACCTGAAATTGGCACGCGTAGACACGGCGATCTTGAGCAGGTAGGGCTCGGCTTGGGGCAGGTGAGGGAAGAGGTCGAGGAGATGGGCCACGATGTCCCGGTTTCGGTAGTAAATGGCGCGCTTCATGTGGAGAGGCTTGATGTCGGCACCGTAGCTGATCAGCAGCTTCAAAATCTCCAGCTGTCCTCCCACAATCGCTCCTCTGTGTAATAATAATGAATAATGATAAATAAAGCCATAAATTAATATCTTACGCCACCACAGAAGGCAAGAACAGCAATGAACGAACCTGACGGCCCTTTCGTCGGGCTGGTAGCCGTGCGAGAGGAGAATCTCAATGAGTTTAGTGTGGCCCCACTTTGACGCTGTTCGGAAGGCGTCCCAGCGCGCGACCTGCATCTGGTGCTCCATGTGCTGGACACGCCCGATGACCGATGTGAGAGCCCCGAAGCAAAAACGATCGCGGAGAGGATGAGAAGGGAGGAAACCTTGAAGGCGGGAGAGTGCGCGATGCGGCGGTCGGTCTGGAACTCGAGCCTCACGTGCAGAAGGAACTCGGCAGTCTCGGGCTGTCCCTGCTGACACGCCGCGTGCAGCAGCTGATGGAAGATCGGCACCAACAGCTTGCCCACCGTTTTGCTGTAAAATAAAGAAATATTTTTGCAACAAAAAGAGCGGTAAGTACTGCGGTGCCTACAATGTTGCGAGGGTGGGTTGGGGTTTTCGAAACGCACTCCGCCTTGAGCTTCATGTAGAGCCGTTCGAGGAACTTGCGGTGGCCAAAGCTCGCGGCGGTCATCATGATCCACGCCTGCCCCATGATCGCGTGGTGAGCCCATGGGACAGTGAAGCGTAGCAGCGTGCGCTATTTGTGCGATGAAGTAAAGTGAAAAGATAGGCACCTGGACGCTGCGGGAGATGCTGCCCCAGAAGGCCCAGAAATCGGTCTCCTTGCGCTTGGCCTTCTCCTTCTCCTTCTCGAGTTTGGCTTGCGCCTTTCTCTCTTTCTTCTCGGCTTCCTCGGCCTTTTTCTGCCGCTCGAGGTGGTCCTCGTAATCGATCGTGTGGCTGCGCTGCCGATGGACGCCCTGAGCGGGCGACGCGCTGACCCGGCCGAGCGCGCTCCGCTTCCTGGGGTCGTCTTGCTGGGCCGCTGCCCGGTGCGACTCCCGCGCCTCAAGGGCGGCCGGCTCGATGTCGTCCGTCGTGCGGCTTCGCTGTCGCTTCAGCTTGCCATAAACGTCGATCTTGTCGGCCGACTTCTTCTCCTGGGCCTTGCGGGTGTCGGATAGGCTCCGCGCTCGCTTCTCCTTCTTCTTCTCTTTCTTTTCCTTCTTCTCCTTCTTGCTGTCCTTCTTCTTTTCCTTCTCCTCGAGGGCCTTGAACTGCCGCATCCGCATGTTCTCGCCSGCAACAACGCGCGGGGACACGGCTGTGGGGGTCGGCGGCGAGTACGGGCTGTAGGGCATCGGGGGCGACGCCACCGGTGGCGACGCCGCCGTCCGTGTGACCATTATTGGGGGCCTCGACTCCGTGTGCTTCTTCATCGCATCGTGCTTTTTGGTCTCTGTGGTGTCGTCACGCCCTTAAGTACACTGTGCGTTTGGCTGAACGACCACCGAAGGCGCACACGCACACGCACACGCACACACACACACACACACCACACACACCACACACACCACACGCGCGCGATTCAGACGTGGTACCTTTCAGCTGTGCGGCATGGGCGATCTTTTTGATGTAGCGCCCGAAAGCCCAGTAGCCCTCCACCCATCGGGCGTCGGAGGCGGCGCCTTGCTTCTCCTGGATGCCCAGCACCTGGAGGTCTTCGTCGAGGGTCTTGATCTCGTCCTTGATCTCCCTCGCCATGTCCTTGACCCGCTTGACCGTGTGCTCGATCACGATCTCGTCCTCGTTCAGCACGCCCTCGCGGATGGCGTACTTGATGGCGACCTCGGTGTTGTGCATCGCGTTGGCGGCCTCTTCCGCTTCCGCTTCGGTGTCCGACGAGGCGCTGGGCGGAACGATCTGCTCCGCGCTCGCCCGCCGCTTCTCCTGGTCAACGACAGACACGATGAACCCCTTCACCACCAGCTCGCGTTCTTCGCGGTCCTCGTCCTTCCTCTTCTCTTTCCGGAGCTCCTTCTCCTCCTTCTCCTTGCCCTTGTGCCGGGCCTTCTCCCTGCGCGCCCACATCTTCCTCTTCTCGGCCCACTCCTTCTTCCGCTGGCGCTGCTCCTGGCGCAGAAGGAGCATCTCTCTGCACACATACGCAACGATGGTGACAGCGCGTGAGCGATCAGATTGCGGTCAGTAGCGTGCGGATGCCAAGACAAGACGGAGGAGCGGCAAGCCCTGCACGTACTTCTTTCTGTTGCGTTCGACCTGTTTGCGGATCGGGTTCTTGCTGTACTTGAGCACGAGCGGGCCGCCAAGCCGATCCTGGTGCTGTCGCCGCCAGAGGCGGTCGTCCTCGGCCAGCTCGCGCCACTGGTGCGACACCAGCCTTCATACAGAGACCGTTGCGTGAGGTCGTCAGCGGTCTCATAGAGCAACAAGTTATTTTGGGCAGCCACATGTTATCGGGTATTATTTGTTGTGCGACTACAAAGGACAAATAATAATAAAATTATTGAAACGAAATAAAATCTATTAAATATAAATAATGCGCAAATAATACGAGGCTATTTAGCTAAGGCCTTCCGAACAGAATGTTGAACAAACGTTGTTATTACGTTGTCCTCCGAGCACACACATTAAGCAAATTTTAAAAATGCGATTAAATAAATCAAATCGTACCTGATTTTGGCGAGTTGGCTTGGGCCAAGGAAAGAGAGGATGTTGAGGCGTATCTCAGCCGGCAAAAGGGAGAAGAAGGAACCCTCCTCTCGGCGCACCCGGGTGATAAGAGATACAGAGCTGAGGCTCAGGCACGGTAGATCGGCACTATCCTCATCGTCGTCATCTTCTTCCTCCGCGGAGCTGCCTTCATCTTCGCTCCCCTTGTCATCTGCATCCTCTCCTGCCTCGCCTTCGTCGTCTTCATCTTCCTTGAACATCTCGTCATCGTCAAAATCGTCGTCTTCATCTTCCGATGTGAACACCTTCCTATCATAGGTCCTCGTGCGGCAGACCCTGACGTCCAGCGGGCCGCTCCCCCGCAGATCATCGCTCAGTTCCATCTCTGTCTCTCTCTGTGTTGTGTCTTGCTGCCTTGCCTTGGGTTGCTGTTTGTGTTTTTGTGTGCAACCGCGGCGTTTTCGTGACCAGGTACCAGCATTCCGGAAATGCCTGGCGTTCTGGGCTACGCTGGAATTGGCAAGAGTCGCGACCCGCACGTCCGCTGGACTGTCGCCCACGCGGACCTCAGTCCCTGGCTGTGACTCTACCTGCCCCTTCGGCGCCCACTTGAAGAAGCATCATCCGTCGTCTCTAAAAAAGCGAAGCCTCGCGAAAATTTGCCCAACTGCCGTCCCTGATTCGGCCGGTGGGCAACCGGCTTGGGATGGTGGTGGATAGTGCTCATTAGACGGGGACGATCGCCCACGCTTGTTCTTCTCCGATCGAAACGTCGCAGCAGCGCGCAGACGCCTCACTCGCGTCGTGCGATTCCTCCCTCGCTCTTTCGCTAACAGAACCGATACTCCACAATTTCCCGGTGTGGTAAATTTAGCGCTCTGCCATTGGCTAGCACGCCGATTAACCGGGCCAACAAAAGAACACAACTCACGGAGGGCCTAACTCTCGCTTCACAGACAGACTTGTACATCAAGATGAAGCACTTCCTTCTGCTCGCCATCTTCCTGGGCCTCGCCCTGATGGTGTCCGCCAACGCCCGTTCGCCTCTCACGGTTCTCCAGACTGCCCAGCACCTGGCCAGGACCATGAGCCCGCCCATGGAGCCGTTCAGCTTCTCCTGGTCCAACTGCGGTAAATTCATTCACATCTCCATTTTCCCATTTTTACCACGATTGTAGCTGATTTTAAGGTGGATTGTGCAGGCTCGAGCAGCGACCCCACCGTGCTCCTCGCCCTCGAGGTCAACCCCGACCCCATCGTGCTCGGTGCTCAGGCCAATGTCGCCGCTAAGCTGCACCTCAGTAAGTTTGCTCATTCTACACAAATCTCGCATAATCGAGAGCAGCGATTAATCGTTTTACTTCCTCTACTACACCAACAGGCGAGACTGTGTCGGAGGGCTCTGGTCACACCGTGAGCCTCGAGATCTACAAGAAGTTCTTGGGCGCCTGGATCTACGTGCCTTGCGTTGAGAACGTGGGTTCCTGCACCATCTCCAACATCTGCGACAAGATCCACAGCGGTGGCGACTGCCCTCTTGCCCCGTGGTACGCCCGCGCAAGCTCTCAACTCTACTTTTCACCTTACTCCTTCTTCTGTTGTTAACGTTGCACCTGTTCTTCACCAAAACAGGGGAGTGCCTTGCACGTGCCCCTTCAACGCCGCTACCTATACCATCCCTCCTCCCGGCGTCGCCATCCAGCTCCACAACCCCAACCTCAGCTGGCTCACCGACGTATGCTCTCCTCTTCTTTCTCGTGACGTACTCCCCGATGAGATATATTGGTGTCTCATCTTCGTCTTCTTTTTGTTGTATGTACAGGGTGACCTCAAGGTGAAGGCCACCCTCAAGGACGCTAGCGGCAAGAGGCTGGCGTGCTACCAGATCATCGCCTCCATCACCACCGCCTAAGCGCTCTGCTGGGACCATCGATCTCCCTGTACCACCAGCCGCTGCTCTGAGCATAAACGTTTCCCTTTATGACTCCTTCAACTCTTTCGCGCCGTAGCTGCTGATACTTCTTTGTAAGTCCACTAGTTCTTCTTGCTCTTGTTCTTGTTCTTGGGCTTAGCCTTCTGCGCCTTGGGGGCGGCAGCGGCCTTGCCCGACTTGCGCTTCTGTTCCCTCTGGGCGTAGATGTAGGCAGTGAACGGCCTGCACCACCGCACACACCCGATCAGCGCATGGCTATACGTCAAGGTAAAAGCAAGCATTGTGCACGGAAGGAGATGAGTGGCGAGGGTCGAGGTGCGTACTCTTCGAAGAGAAGGGCGACGCGGTAGACGGCGTACACGACGACGGTCAAGACGAGACCGGCGGGGCTCGCCCTCCTGTGTCGCGCACAACAGTGATACGGAGTTAAAACAACACGCTTGGAGAAGAAGACCACGAGAAGGGAGAAGCGGAGGAAGGAGCGTGCGTACCAGAGCGAGTGGGCGAGGAAGCACATGGTGGAGCCGATGTACATGGGGTTATCCAGGATGTTGAAGGGGAAGCCGGTCACCATCTTGTCCATGAGAATGCCGAAGTAGTCGCCGAGGTACGTGCCGGTCACGCCCAGCGCCTGCCACACGATCGCAGTGCAGACAAGCACGGGTCAGTCGCCACGCAGCTGCGCCGACCACAAGGGTTGGGCGTTGCGTACCCACATGGACGAGAGCACAAACGTGGTTCCGGAGACGAACAAAACAGCAGCGACGCCCCTGATCAGGTCGCTCTGAAGCTCGGGGTGCGTGGCCTGCTCATCAAGGGCCTTGCCGAAGCTGGGTGGATGAAGAATTCGGAGATAGGCAGCAAGATGTGAGGCCGGAAAATCGGAAATCAGCTGGATAGGGTGGCGGGGAGGCAATGTACAGGAAATCGCGGTAGAGCGAGAAGGAAAAGATCCAAAGGGCCAGCAGGTAGCACCCGACGTAGGGCGAGGTGGTGATCTTAGTGAGGAAGCGCGTGTAGAACTCAAGCCGAGCGATGGTGTTCCAAATGATCGGGGCGATCACGATGCACACGAGCGCGTGCAGGAACGACGGCTTGGTGTAGTCGACGTAGTCCAAGAAGTTGGTGACCTCGCTCATCTCGGCAAAATTTGCTGCTTCTTCGCTGTGACGACGGCAACACGACAGCTGCTTGGAGGCTCCACCAAGAAACTGAAGGAAAACTATTGCTGTCGACGAAACCGCACAACAAGACAGCGAGGATGATGGAAGAGGCGCAGGTGCGGCAAGTGGGTCGAGCAAAGGGAGCGCCTGAGGTGACGCACATCGTTGTGGTTGGCTTCCACCATCAGATGGGACCTAAGGTAATATTTCCCACATCTTTAATCTCCAGCAATGCTGAGTACTGGGTGGGTGGAGTCTCGCTCACATGCCTCGCCAACAAGGTGGAGTTCATATACCCGCCGCTAACCGATGAAGATGGGCCGCGAGATGAGAAGAGCGGCCTGCCTGCGGTTTGGGAGAATCTGCCCTTCCTGGCCCTCCCCGATGGCGTGCACCGCTCAGGTACTTCCAACACTCACCGTGCTCGTGTGGGCGGGACATGGTACAATGTCGTACCGAAGGCAAGAGGCTCATCGCGATGCTTGCAGAGGAGGACCACTCCTACTTCACACTCCCGCCTCTGCCGAGCCAGCGGCCACAGATCGGCCTCCTCTACGGCATTTCCTGCTTTCGTCAGGTCCACGTGTCGGTACGCACCTCCGCTCAGCCCTTCGCTCTTCATCTGTGTTGGTCCTGCATCTGCATCTGCATCTGCACTCACTAGCTCACGGCTTTGTTCATGCCCTCCACAGTCGTTGCACGTCAACTCAGAAGCCTACACGCGCACGCTGGTCCAGAAGACAGTCTGTGCACTTACGAACGTCGTACGATTCCCACCAGTTGTGCCTAGCTCCCCGCGTCTTCTCGCGGTGGTCGTTTCGGTTGACCCTCTCTTGGCCTACGTACACACAGCCCCTGCTGGGCTCCATTCAAGCTCGCCTTAGCCTGGTGACGCGTGCCTACTTCGACCAGGGCAACTTCGAAGATACTCAAATGTTGGCCCAGGTCCACAACCAACTCAACGCTCCTCTTAGCCGCCCGATCGAAGAGCCCTCGTTCTACATCGGTAAGCCCAAGCGTTCCCTTCCAGTGACCTTCGCTTTCGTTGCCACCGCAACGACCCTGCAGGGTGTGTCCTAAACTTCCCGCGTGCGCCCCTCAGGTTTCCACATCGGCCAGTTCGTGCGGTTGTTCAAGCGGGACTTCCTGGTGCTGTTCAAGCTCATGCTCCTCGAGCATAAGGTGCTGTTCAATGGCACCTTCCCCGTGTCGGACATATGCAACTGCGTCGTGTCCCTGCTGAGCCTGGTGCCGGGACTGCTGAGCGACGCGCACAGCAAGCACCTCAGCCGCGCGCCTCCGCCGTCGCCCCCGCCCGTGCGCGACGGGGTCGAGCCCTCGCCCGCCTCCACGCTCTCGCCGCTCGAAAGGCGGGCGGCATTTGGCCTGCCCCTCCAGATATTCGACTCGGTCGATCGGTCCGACGACCAACCCGCCGACGAAGACGAAGATGACGACGGCGACGAAGGACACCATCAATCGGAGCCCGCGAGGACCACCGAAAGTGATGGTGAGCCAAAGGCGGAAGATGCAGCAGTCGCTCGCCGGTAAGTCACTTCCCCCCTTGATCGACTGCCGGCCAAGTGCTGATGAGTGCGTGTGCGTGTGCGTGTGTTGTGCTTCCAATCAGTCAAAACAGTACGGGAGCCGTGGCTGTGAAGCTGAACCCGCTGTATCTGTACATTTGCATCCGTCAGATCGGAAACCTTCGTGAACACCCGGCCTACTTTGCCGCCACCAGCAACCCGTTCTTTACCAGCGTCAGCGATGCCGACGTCACGGTCCATGTGCGTACCATTCTCTCCCTACCACGGCCCGACCAGCCGCTGATGCGCTTCCCCGTTTGCCGCGAATTGTTGTAGGTGGACCTGGGGCAGGTGATTATCAAGAACAAGTCCCTGTCTCGGGTTCTGTCTCTCACCCAATCCGATCGTCGGTTCATCGACTACGTCATCCAATGCGCCGACCAATACGCCGGTACGACGCACATCAACGCCCGGCGRTGCGCAATGGATTGTCTTGCCTGACGACCCTAACGCACCCACGAACATCACTYCACGTCGTGCAATACCSCTCCTGTAGACGACGGCGGCACGCACTGGGAGGGAAGCGACGACTGGGTGCGCGCCCAGTTTGCGTCGTACCTGGAGTCGTTCTTTGCGTCGCTGCTCACCGTCGGCC
>CACVKS010000423.1:0-19030 GCA_902749335.1 Acanthamoeba triangularis
GTGGTACGTCGCAACCGTGGCCTCCTCTACGCGTGGCATCAGCTCGGCTCACTTTTTATTTCTTAAATTTTGATTCTCCGTACCACAGGCTTCGACCAAGTGGAAGGAGAGGAACGAACAGATGGACGTCCTGCTGTCGCTCCTCAACACTCCACGATTGCAGCCTGGCGACTATCGGGAGCTCAACGGGAATCACCGGCTGAGGCTTGGGCCTGGGCTTGGCTACCGCGGGCTTGGGCGCAGCGGCAGCAGCAGGCTTGGGCGCCGGGGCGGCGGCAGCGACAGCAACCTCGGGCTTCGGCGCGGCGGCGGCGGCGGCGGCGGGCTTCGGGGGTTGTGATGACCCGGGCGGCTTGCCTGAAGAAGCGGCAGCAGCAGCCGGCCTCTTGACGCCATTGGCGGTGGCGGTCGCTGGCTTCCCATTGGCTGCAGCGGCCGCAGGCTTGCCGTTGGTGGCAGCTGCAGGCTTTTTTGCGGCGGCCGCAGGCTTGGCGGCGGTGGCAGCTGCAGGCTTGGGAGCGGCGGCCTGGGGGTTGAGGTTGAGCGTGCCGGTGAAGATCTTCTCGGGGTAGTTCTCCTTGACCTTCTTCTCCTTGATGCCGTCTAGCTTGGTGAGGTAGGGCGAGAGCGGCCGCTCGCCCACCTTGCCCACCAAGGCGCCGAAGGCCTTGTAGGCAGCCTCGCGCACCTCGGGCGTGCTGTCGTCCATGGCCTTGAGCAGCAGCGGTCCGAGCAGCTTGATGGCCTGGCCCACCGACGCGCGCTTAGACTTGGCGATGAAGCGCAGGACGAAGGCCAGCGTCTGTTCACGGCCCGGCGGGGTCTTGGCGTCGGCCGCGGCGGGCAGGTCCTCGGCCAGGTCGGTCAGGGCGAAGCACGTGTCCATCATCGCATCGAGCGCCTCGTGGATGGCGGTGACGACGTTGGCCTTCTTCTCCTTGAACTTGGCCAGGAGTGTGGAGACCAGGTATTTGGCGTCGGCCGAATAGGCCTGGCGAAGGCCCTTGGCCAGGAGGCCCGCCGCCTGGGCGGCCTTCATCACCACCGTCACGTTGGCGTCCTTGTCGATGATCTGCGGTATGTCAGGAATGCAATAGAGTCTAGTGATTAGAGGACCGCGGCTGTAGGCGCACATCATGACGACAGGCGGTGGTGTAAAGTAGTACCTTTTTGATTGTCTTGGTGAGCTCCCGATAGTCGCCAGGCTGCAATCGTGGAGTGTTGAGGAGCGACAGCAGGACGTCCATCTGTTCGTTCCTCTCCTTCCACTTGGTCGAAGCCTGTGGTACGGAGAATCAAAATTTAAGAAATAAAAAGTGAGCCGAGCTGATGCCACGCGTAGAGGAGGCCACGGTTGCGACGTACCACTTTGTCATACCAATCGCCGGGGAGCTTTGACAGAATGTCGACGGGCTCCGCCAGCTCGTAGGCATCCATACCGCCCGCTTCCTCCTCTTCGTCTTCGCCGCCGCCACCGCCGCCCGCGCCACGACCCGCGGGCGCTTCCTCCTCGTCGTCCTGGGGCTGCTCGCATCGCAGTCGCTTCTCGGGCACGGCCTTGGCCTGGGGCAGCGCCTCGAACGCGGTGTTGAGGTCCTTGGCCTGTGCAGGTCGCAGCGTGTCGACGGTGGGCTTGAGGGCCGCGCCGGCCCAGCGGTACATCTCGATCATCAGCTTCTGTGCCTCCTCGCGCACCTTGGCGTTGCTGTCCTCGAACATCTTGGCCACCTCCTTCAAGATGGGCTTCAGCGGCACGTGCTTGTGGCCAAAGGTCTTGAGCGCGAGCGCGATCGTCGAGATGGCGGTCGAGCTGATCTTCCACTGTTTGCTGAAGCACTCGGGCAGCAACGCCGCCTGCAGAAAGGCAAAAAAGATGTGAAGGGCCGTACTTCGTGGGGTTCTCGGCTCTGTCGATCCAAGTGAGAAGGGCCTCGAGTCCCTTCTCCTGGGCCGCTGCGTTCTTGTCTTCGATTATCTTCTTGAATTTGGGCGCTGCAGGGTATAAACGCTTAAGAACCACGTGGCTGAGATCGCAAGATGTGGTGTTGCCTGGAGGTGGGGTGATGCGATGACGCACCATATTCATCAAAGATGGCATTGTCGGTGGCCTCTTTGAATTTCTGCTGCAATTCTTCGAAGGCCGCTCGTCTCACCTTCCAGTTCTTGCTTTGGACGCGCTCTGCCAGCGGTCCCTTGTACAAGTCCTCATCGTCCGCCATTATATGCGAATTTATGTCTTATTTGAACATCAATCTTGTGGATGCAGCGATTTGCTGAAGGCGGGAAAAGAATCAAGAAATTCGCTGGAATTCCAATAATTTGAAAACAATCTTCTCCGGCCCACCGATTCCAGGTCAACCGTCGATGTTTCGTGTGTCATGTTGGCTTACAAGAGGTGTATCTGAGCGATACGAGAGAGGTGTTGACTTGCAAGAAGATGATGCACCGTGCCGTCGTCCAGGGCGAGCTTGGCTTGAGCACCAAGGTGCTGGCCAACAGCTGGAACATTGGTCGCCACCCAGAGCAGGACCCAGAGTACACGCCCAACGGGACCCTAACTGGAACGGGCAGTACTACGGGATTGCGCCAGGCGTACATGAGACGACCTTCGTAAAGGCCAACCGCGACGTGCGATCCGACACGAGATCAAGGTCGCGCATCGCCCGGTCGGGCATCTTCGGTGGATACTGCGAGCTGCCCCACCAACCAACACACGCCCAGATGCGGTGTAGAAATAAGGCCACCAGTTTTGCGGATAAGGAGTGAGGGTACACAGAAGAAGAAGAAGAAAGTGGCTGGCTTGATCAAGCTGCATTCGTCCTCTTCGTCCTCCCTCCGGCGGCGCTTGTCAGCCAGGCTGTCCGCCCTGGCTGACGTCAGCCAACGCCCAAATGAGTCGGCGAGGTACCGCGGAAGTCGAGAGGGCTCTTCTATTGGCCAGCCCAAGCGCCGACAAGGGCTGATCAACACGCAACGAAGTCGCGAACCGGCGGCTAATAACTGCACGACGCGCTTGACGCACGCCTGCGTCTACGGCGCGAGTTGGCCGGGCCTTGCGCCGCGTATCTCGCCGTCGGGTCCAAGCTGGAGCAGGAGGTCGGCCCTCTCGCTCCTCTGGTTGATGCGCACCACGTTGGGCAGGTCGACCCGCGCGTAGTGTCGCTCGGCGTCTTCCGGATCCCGCCCGCCGGCAACCTTGCGCGCCACCACCCGGCGATGGCACTCGGGCTCGTCGACGTCGAGAAAGAGGCACACGTCGAGGTGGTTTCTGATCGCCTCAAACCCGAGCTCGTCGTGCAGCAGCAGCAGGCCCTCGACGAGCACGAACGTGTGGTGGGGCTTGATGGTGAGCGCATCGGGCACGGGGTCGTGCAGTCGCCGATCGTAGACCGGCAGACGGATCTCCTCGCGGCCCTCATTGTCGCCGTCTCCGCCACCAGCGTCTTGGTGCTTGATGCGCTGCAGGTCACGGACAAAGCCGGAAACGTCGAAGGAGACCGGATCGCCCTTGAACTGCCGCAGCGGCACCTCCACGCCGTCCCTCTCCACGAAATGCGAATCTGCACGACGACCACAGCGCACATGCACACACATCACACACATCACACACCACAACGCGCTGAGTCAGGGCACTGCCATCGGTGCGCGATTGAAGAAGGAAATGCGTTAGTTGGCCCAAGGTTGGCTCACCGAGATAGGCGTTCGGGTAGTGGTAGGCGTCGAAGGCAAATACGCAGCTGACGTCGGTGTCGCCCTCACCACCAGTGCCCACCGGCGCAAACAGGCGGTTCAGCACAAACTTCAAGATCTCGCTCAGCACGGTCTGTGTTGGAATTTTCTATCATGAGGAACTCGTTTGAAAGAGTTCAAGAAGAGGTCGCACCTTGCCCGCACCTGGTGGCCCACTGACAACGATTTAATTCAAATTATCAAATCAACTCTAATTTACAAGACGTATGCAGATTGGGGCTGGTACCAGACTCCAATGAGAAGCCGCCTGTTGGCGTTTCGTTGCTGGCTTCGCAGCCACAGGCAAAGGGGGAGAAAAGAAGTCCACACGGCGGGGTCGGAGGCCAGCAGCGATGGACTGAGCTGGGTGCGGAGGCCTGCCGCCTCCACGCTCCGCAACGAGGCCAGCGCGGTTCGCAAGCGTAGAAAATGCTGCCAGATAATGTCAAGCGATTGGGGGGTGGGTGCGTCGAGTGGTCGCGTGGGTCGAGAGCACAGCACCGCCCACAGATTAGATTGTGAGGGCACCATTGTGTGCCTCAGGAGCTCTTGCGCCAAGTGGTCCCCCGAGGTGGCCGCGCCAAGCAGGCAGGCCAGTGCTGAGGCCAAGTCCTCGCCCTTGTCTTTCTCCTCCATCGCTCACACAATTATCATTTTTATTTTTATTTATTTTGTTTTTGAGAACAGAGTATTGGAACGGCGCAAATAAAGACAAATACCATAAATTTAATTTGATCATCGAGGATTCTAAAGAATGCACCCCCTGGGGTGGGCAGCTAGGCGTTGGCCCTCTCGCGCCAAGGAGGTGAGGAATCCACAGTATGTTGCCTGCGGCGTGCCTCGTCTCCACTCCCTCGTACGCGAGGAGTGTGCAGCTCATCTGAGCCTGGTGTACTCTGGCCACGACCACTCCCCCCGCATCGGCCGGGTCCCTTCATGTGCGTGCGTCTTGCCCTTGTTCGCTTCCCTGCCAACCCATGTGCCGGCGGCTCGTGCCAAGCTCCGCAACCGGTAGCACCCCAAAAGGGGAAAATTTCTCGCTTTTGCCTGCCCAAATTCCGCATATTCCAAGATTTTGTCCGGTTTCAAGACATTTGCGGTAAATAGGTATAAATAATGCTAACACGTGGGCATGTGGCGTGCACCGGGATGAAATTCGGATGAATACATTGATTCTCGCACCCTTTTGACCAGCAATGCATTCCGGGGAGCTTGGTCATGGCTTACTCATCTGCTAGTAAGCCGCAGCTCGGTGGTTAGTAAGCCATGACGAAGGGCACCCACGAGCGGGAGGTGAAAAGGAAGGAGGGTGCCAGCCGCCAGGGAGAGTTGAGCATGCCCACCTCCTTTTCCACAGTTTGCGTGTTTTCCCTCCCGTGTCCATAGCTGCCGTCCATCACCATCACGCCCTCTTCCCGCTTCACACTTCGACCAGCACACAGTCTTCCGCGCCATTCCACCTACTATCAGGTCTTTCTTCTCGTACACGTGAGGTCCTACCACTTCCTCTTCAGCCTCGCCCATGGACCCGCGACTGCCCCATCGCGGCGAAGAGGAAAGAGAACACGCAGCCTCACTCCTGCTCCGCCTAAGCAACCAACAACTCCTGCAGCAGCAAGAGCAGCAAGAGCAACATGAACGACTGCATGCCCGCCACCCGCCACCAGCTTCACCCGCGCCCGTGGTGAGTCCTCCCGTCGTACTACTCGACGAAGACGAAGCGGCCGAGAAGCGAAAGCTGTCTATCAACTTCCTACTCAACACACCTGCTGCTTCCACCACGTCGCCGGTTCGAGTCTCCTCCTCTCCACCGACATCGACCTCCTCATCCTCCTTCTCTTCGAGCGGGCGCCGGTCCCCACCTCTGCCGTCCCTGCCGCCACTTCCCTCAGCTCTGCCACACCACCACCCGTACCCGGCCCTTCAGCACGTCGGGCTCGCACCACCGCCCACCAACTTTTCCCCTTCTCCGCCGCCACCAGCCCTCCACCACCCGCGCGCTCTCAGCGGTGGCTCGACCACTTCTTCTACGCCGTCGCCCCTGAACGCGTTCATGCCCGCCACGACTCGCTTCGGAGTAGCTGCGCCTCTGAGTCCGCCGTCGGCCCAGCCCCATCGTCTACCTCTCCCCTCCACTCCGGTCCCTTTGAACGGTACGGCTGCCGCCACGATTAACATCGTCGACGAGGAGGACGCGCTGCGGCTTCGACGCGAGGTCCACCTCCAGCGCCAACGCAAGCTGCTACTCGACTTGCTCAAAGAAAAGCAAAGAGAAATCAACGGAAAATGGGGCGTGAGTCAGGAGGACGTCATGGACGGATTTGTTGTCGACGAGCGTCGCACGCCACCAGCAAACGGTGGCTGGCGACGACGAGCTGACGGCGGCATGTCGATCGACGAAGGAGCTGATGGCATCGTGATGGTGGAAGACGGCGTCGACGGCGTCGACGGTCTGGTCGAAGTCGACGGCTTCAAGGGAATGCCAGCCAGGCCTCGCCGAGCGAGTCACCACTACGCCTCTCCACCGTCGGGAGCCTGCAACCCATCGAGCAGCCTGCGCGGGCCGTGGACGTCGACGAGCTCGAGCTGCCACCACCACCACCGGACCGTCAACGGCCATCACCACCCTCACGGCAGTGTAAATAATAACGCCAACGCCAACGCATCCGGGCGGGCCGCGCGGGAGCAGAGCCTGTCGCTCGTCAGCCACGGCGGCAGCCTCAACGAGCTCGACGAGGACGACGAAGCTACGTCGCCGCCCGAGCTCACGCGGCTCTACGGCGGCTCGAACCATCACCAGCAGCTCGACGAATCGGCGCGAAGGCGGCGACGACACAGCAGCACCCGACTGGTGCCACCGTCGTCCGCCTCCGTGGGTTTGGCCGAGAAGCCGATCGCGTCCGAGAGTCGGCGCGAGGAGCAGGAGGAAGGTGATCTCGATGGCGAGTGGCCCGACGTGGGCGACACGGCCCAGTTTCGCTCGTCGATGCCTCCGCTGCCCTCGCACCTGCGCCGGCCCAGCCTCGGTTCGCCCTCATCAGCGGCGGCTGTCACATCGACGACCACCGCCGGCGATGGCGCCAACGGCGATAGCTTCGCTGGCCACAGCGCCGCCGCGGCCGTGGCTGCCGCCGAGGACAGCGCGCGGAAGCGTGCGTCGCCCGAGCAGATGCAGATGCTCCAGCAGATCTTGTCCTTCTACGAGCAGAGCCCGCAGAAGATCCAGGAGCTCGAGCGCAGCGCCGTGGTGCCCATCCGACGCCGGAAGCGGAGGAACGACAGTAGTGCCGCCAACGGCACCGGCGCTAATCCCTCGGCCACATCCGCTTCGTCGGCTTCTTCGGCTCCGGCGGTCGAGAACGGCGAGCCGCAGCAGGCGCGAGAGGGCGAAGGCTCGGGCTCGGACGATTCCTCCAGTGCGCGCAAGCGACGTAGGCGGGACCGCGAGGTGCTCATCTTCCACCACATGAAGGTGCAGGACGACGGCAAGATGATGGTCACCCAGCGCTCCTGAATGCTCCTCCCCCGGCTATATTACAGCTCCTTCCCTCTGTTCCTTCCACTTCTGTACCAGCAAGTGCCCTAGTAAGAGAGTACTACTAGCGTGTTCGCAACAACACATACAATCATTCGCCAGCATTATCCTGTGGCTGTGTGTAGTGAATTCCTACCTGTGTGGGGTGCGGATATGCCATGTATCTGATAGTACGCACGTGCAACGTGAAAGCCGTAACGGCAGCATCAAGCGAGAATCCAGTGTGGGTCTGGCCCAGAGCCAGTAATTCTGGTGAAGCTGTTCTTTCTTGCTGAGCCAGACAGACCAAGCACACTCGTACAAGAATACGCGGTCACAAAGTCACAAAAAAATCTGGTAAAAATAGAGGCCAGCGCTGATGGGATTCAAACCACGTATCTCGCCCAGCTATTGGCTGCTCCCAGAACGTTACAAGGCTGCCACGTCCGTTTATGGACTGTTGTGTAACATGAGCTAAGGCAATCGTCCGCGACCCGGGTGGTAGGTTCCAGAAATTCCCATCCACGGTCATCTCATTGCGGATCGCCCAAGGCTTTTTCTGTCTCCTTGTGGCGAGGTGCGGCACACCACACAGCCCTTCCAGCCGCTCATCACCTTCCACATCAGGCAATAGTTCAAATACCACCTGTGTCCGCCTGGGGTGTGCTTACCTTAAGTGACGTTACGAATTAGCGCAGTTCTATAAATATCTCTCATCACTGATTGGTTGCAGTAATTAGGCTTGCTTTCCTTATCTGTGCGAAGAGATCGAAATAGCCTCGCTTCAGGGGCAATCTTGGGGCTCTAAAAGTGGGGTGGTATGACCGATCCTCGTCTTGGCCTGCTGCTTCTTTGGCCATTCACCACCGCAGCCCCCAGCGAAGTCACGCCTGGCCCACCCCACGGCCGTGCCAGCGTCAGTGTCAATTCAGCCCCACCAGCCGCGACTGCACCATCACACCACACTGCCGCCTCAGCTGGAGCGTCAAGGCCCCCTCTCTCTAGTGGTAGTGTTGATCAAAGTGCTCTGAGCGCTGCGTTGAAGCTTCGCTAGGAAGATGAAGAGAGCGACGGTGGCGGACGGTGAAAATAGGTCGGTCGAATTGGAGGTGGCCGACGTGCTGCTCCAGCTGCAGCACAAGGACGACCCGAGCACTGACGCGCCGACCGACCAAGGCCCGCAAGGCGGCCGGGTCGTCGACCAAGGAGATCATTCGTTCGTTCCTACAGCAACGCCACTACACCGGGCCGCCTCCCGGTCGCTGGCACGTAGCGACCACTCCATCCACCCCGCCTCTACAACCACAACAACGACCACCTCCAGCACGGCCTACAGCGAACCAAGGCAGATGCAGCAGACATCGACAGCATCCCCGCTACGCGCTTCCTCCTCGGTCCCAAGGAGGCTGGGCATCGAGTTCCTGCTCAACGACCCCCCAGCGCCTTCTTCATCTTCGCCTTCAGCGTCACCTCCATCCCCATCTTCTTCAGTGTCGTTCGACCACCATCACCAGGCCTCGTGCCCATGGCCCTACAACATCGGGGAGGAGACCAACACCAAGTCTCGAGGCGCTACACGTGCGGCTGATCTGCAGAAGCAGGAGGTTGCGGGCCACTACTTGACGAAGTCGGACCGGGACTACATCGTCATCGAAGAAGAAGGAGAAGAGGACCAGAACGACGACTACGCGCTCCGCAGCCCCCGCGAGGAGGGCGAGACGGCGACCCAGACCGACCGGTGCCTGTCTTCGTCGGACGAGGACTGCGACGAAGCGAGCAGGAGCCTGCCGGCGGCCTTGGTGGGCTACGGACTCGCTTCGGTGGCCACGACCGCCACCACCACAAGCGCCAGGCGCCGGTCGCAACCAGCCCCGGCCCGATCATCCCAGCCGCCGCTTGGTGGCGATGACCGCCGACCACCACCGGACAGCACTGCCCGAAAGTTCCTCAACGAGAAGCTCCGGCAGCGACTCGAGGAGAAGCGACGACACAGCGCCGCGCAGGCGACCAAAGCCACGTCATCATCATCATCATCATCGGCCGCTGAGCAAGAAGCCCACCACGCCGGCCGACGCTCCAAGTGCGAGGCTGGAGGCGCGGAGGAACAGGTCGGGCGCGGGTCGCGGGGCTCGTCGCGCGCTGGGGCCAACCTGTCGACGCCGGGCGGTCGGCGAGGCGTGGCGACGAAGAAGGAGCTCGACATCTGGGAACAGCTCATGCTGACGTCGGTCATCCAACCGCTCTTGCCCTCGTCGTCGCACTCGCGTCCGCACTCTCCGCCCACGCTGTCGTCGTCGCTACTGTCGACTTTATCATCTTCATCGCCTTCGTCATCGCAGCGCGGCCGTCATCAAAAGCAACCTGAGGCGCCCGTGGCCTGCATGTGTGCGCTCGGCCCGCCGCCAGGGCTCGCGGCCTACCCCTACATCAGCTACGGCCACGGCCACGGCCACAGCCACTCTCACTCGAGCGTCCTGCCCCATTGGGGCGGCCCACCGCCGCTAGCCTCGGAGCTGCACCAGTCAGCCGACGTCTTCCTCGACGACGACGACAATCTCGACTGGTACCGGGCAGCAGAGGACCGAAAGCGCAAGCGGGAACACAAGAACGAAAGCGACGATGATGAAGGCTACAACTACGCAGCCTACCCACGGCACTTGGCGCGGTCGGTGCCTGCCTACCAGTCGCAGGCCTACGACCACCACCACCGCCAGTCCCGCCGCCCGAGGCTGGATCCAACCGATCACCAGACCACGCAGACCCTTCTTACGCACCACCACGAAGCCGGCTGCCGCCGCGACCTGAGTCCGCCACGTCGGCCGCGAGACAGCAGCGCGCTGGTGTTTCACCACCACACTGGCGCACCGGTGCTCGACGCACGCACCAGGCCCGGTGGCACCCTCAGCCACAGCCGCAGTCTGGTCGACGTGGATCTGCGCGGGCACTAAGTGTGTGTCCTTCGGTCACCAGGCAGCTTCGAAAATACAACCAACAACTCCATTGCAGCAACTCTTATATACGATATGTCTGGAGCCAACGAAACGGGAGTTTTCCCAGTTACCAACCAAAAGAATGGGGATTTCCTAAACCTGGTCGCCAACAGGGCTCTCGACAACTGCAATATCAACCACCTGTCGGAACCTTGCCTAACACTACGACTAAATGGCGGTAGCGCTGCTGGGAGGGACACAAATTTACTCCAGCCAACGGAAAAATTCTGTCGACTTTAGTAATTCAGCTGCGGGGAATGATTGGCCTCCAGGGTGACGAGTTCTTGTCGACGCGTCGCTCGGCTTGCCGCGGTGTTGGTTCCGGCAACTACACCGAAGCGTGGATAGGGTACTGGCCCAAACTCAAGGCGCGTGGGTCGACCAGGTCGCGCTCTCCGCGCTTTTGGTACGCAAAAGGGCGGTTCGCTGTCCAACGGTATGCTCTCGACGCTGCTCCAGCCCAACAGGCCAGGGAAGGGGCACTGCGAAGGGCGAAATTCAATCGAACTCGGGCTAGGTGGGCTGCCGATCACGTCACGCTGAGTGCTGCAGGGGGAAGATTACGGTAAGATAGGGCCGTGCACCGATAAGTTCACGCTCACCGGCTTCGTGCACGTTGAAGAAGGGGTTGAGTATTGGTCAGTTATTCATCTCGTCGCCCCCCAGCGCAGGCTGCTTATCCGCTTGCCCCTTAGCCGTCGCCCAAGCCACACCAAGACCCGCACGGAAGACCAGTGCACAAAACCCAGCAGTTGGCCTCCACCCCACGCCGCCTTCTACCTCAACCTCCGCCTCCGAAGAAACCCACACACTGGCCAACTCCTAAAGTTCCCCCCCCCACGGACGGACAAACTCACCGAGACCTACCTCGCCCAGTACTGCTCGCCACTCCGCATCGCCGGCTGCCAAAGGACTCTCAGCTCGCCCGCACAGCGTCACACATCTGCGACTCCAAACCCGGCCCACGTTCCCATTCCCAACGGGCCTCGGACGATATCGTCCCTAGCACAGTACCAACGAGAGAGGGAGAAACAAACAAGACCAACGAGAAAGACATGTCCGCTGCTGCCCCGCTCCTGGCCGCCGCGCCAGCGATGGTGCACCGCAGTACTACTAGCCGTCGGCCTTCGCTGCCTCTCTCGTCGCCACCACCATCCTCAGCTTCTTCAGCTTCTTCACACGACGACCGGGAGCGACTGCCGTCGATCAGGGAGCTGTTAGGGGACGTCAACGATATGATGATGGAGCGGAAGAAGAGGTCGGCCTCCATGCCCTCCATCGACGACCACTATGCCGCTGCCGCTGCCGCTGCCGCTGCCCACCTCCACCGCCAGCACCAGACCTCGCCGACCGTCCACTACGCGAGCCTGCCCGTCGTGGACCATCTTCAGTCGCACCACCGGGTCCAGCACCAGCAGCACCAGAGGCCCTCGTCCCCGCCCGGCGCCGACGAGCGCATGCTGGCCCTCGAGCGCCAGCTACACGTTCTCAAGCAGCAGCGGGACATCCTCCAGCATCAGCTCGCCAAGCAGGAGCGACACCGGCGGCGGCACTCGCTCGCCGAAGGCGTTGGACCGCACCACCACCACCACCATCAGGCCTATCAGCACCATCATCATCGTCATCTTCTTCATCATCAACCTCCTGTTCATGATGGACACCACGGCTTTCCGGTCAGCTGTCACGAGCCTGCCCTGGCGCACCACCAATCGCAGTGGGCCGCGGAGACCCGAGGAACGGGAGGAGCTCATGAACTACCCCACTACTGCCCACCGCCACCACCTCATCACCACCAACCACACCACGCCGCCCACCACGACTATGACCACGACCACTACGCGGTGCACCAGGCCCAGCGGCACCGTGGGCATCACCAGGCCCGGTCATACTCGACGTCGGGCGTTGACGTGGCGCTCATCGCGGCGGCAGCTGCGGCCGCGGCCGCGGTGTCGCCGACGTTGGGGCAGTCATCGTCGTCGGCTTCGTCGCGGAAGCGCAAGGAGAGGGAGCGATGCCTGTCGGCCGCGGACGAAGCGGCGCTGCGGGCGGCGGCCGCATCGGTGCTCGAGTTCCACCAGTACTGCCCGTCGTGCAAGAGCAGCAACGGGTTGGCCGCGGCTGAGGGCGCACCGGCGTCGACGGCGTGCACCTGCAAGCGGAAGAGCATCGCCGCCAGTCGAGGCGGGAGTAGCAGCGGCGGAAGCAGCACCGACGTCATCCCGCCCGTCGTGCACGGTCAACATCACACACCGACGTTAACCGCGGCGGGAGAGGAAGGCAACACCAACTGCAACAAGCGGAGAAGGAGATCGGTGGTGGCAGCCACCGCACCGCAACAGCCTGCGAAGGTGGCACGAACGAAGCCTGTCACCTTCCACAAGCTGGAGTTCATGTAAAGCAATCCAACAAACAACAACTTCAGTGTGTTGGCCTCTCCTCACCGCTCTTTTGCCGCTTTGTTGACGAGTGAAATTTCGTGTGCTCCGGGAGTCGGTTAAGGTGGTCGTTTCGAGGAAGTACAACGCACAGAGAGTGGCACGATCTCTGCTGAGATTTTGTAATCGATTGGCAGCGGCATCATCATATTATCACAGAACACACAACAATGGGTGACTCCTCGTACGCCGACTCTTCTTCCATGCCCGATTTTGATGCGTTCCCCGAGCCCAAGCTGGACAACATCGGCATCGACGTCGATTCGATCAGCTACACAAATCCGATGTATGGACTCTCCGGACCCAAGGGCGCCGAATACATCTTCGCGGACGACAACCAGACTCGAAAGATGTCCTGGGCCGATCGATCAACTTGGCTCTGGGGTGGTGCCTGGCTCACCGGTACTTGTCAATCTTCGCAGATTTTCGTGTAGAGGCGTTCATTTCCGTAGATAACGTACTGATTGAGTGCTCTCCTGCTGGCATCTCCTATCAGGTGGTGTGATCGGCACGACATGGGGTGGGTTGAAGGGTCTGCGAGATGCCGAGCGTGGTCTGCCGTGGAAGCTGCGATTAAACGCCTGCCTCAACGGTGCCGGACGAAAGGGTGGCCGCTTGGCCAACGGCCTCGGCGTGTTGGTGCTTCTCTACTCGGGCGTCGAGACGGCCACTGCGGCCGCGAGGCAGAAGCAGGATGGTCTCAACATCGTCGCTGGCACCACCATGGCGCCTCTCATCTACTGGAGTGGAGGTACGAATCGACTACTTTCTTCCTCCTTGCTCCCTCTCCCCCCATCATCGACTCCAGCAATCCATCTGCTGCAGACAGGACAAAGTTCGATGCTACGTGGGCGATGATATAATCTTCGCATCTGCATTTGTGCCGTCGCTAACATCGTTTCTCTCCACAGCCGGCCTCATCAGGAGCATGGCGTTCGGCGCGCTTGGTGGCGTCGTTGGCTTCGGGCTTGTCCTGGGTCACAAGTACAACGTGATGGGCCTGCGAAAGATCCTTCCCGCCGACGAGTAAAACCACTTCTCCTCTCCACACACGCACACGCACTCCACCGCCTCGTCTTCGCTCTCCTCCCACTTCATCTGCTACGCCCTCAACGTCTTCTCTTCTTCCTCCCACCTCGACGTCGTCATCTTCTCTCTTCGCGCTTGCTCCTCTGCCGCTTCCTCCAACCTCTGTTTATGACCAGCAGGCGAGGTCTTGCTGCCGCAGAGGGTCTCTCCTCTCTTCCTCCTTGATCGTTCCTACTCTCTTGTATTTATTTGTCTCTCTTTTGGGCTGGTCTGAGCCACACCCACACCACCAACCATCAAGGTTACACACGCACACTACATGAATACAATACAAGATGTTTGCAACACCTTGTGGGCCACTACTCGCCGAGCCGAGCAAATACTACAAATTCTTCTCAAACCAAAGGGGAATAGTTTAAATTACTGTTGCGGATAATTAATGCTGGTACAGTTATTTGTTTGTGGCGCGTCGGAGGGCTCACCAACTCGATTTGCCATCAACGGCGATGGAGACAAGTGGAGATGAGCTGCAGATTCCTGAGGGATGGGAATCCATTTTGCACGTCGAACACGATGGCACCATCGACGCCAAGTACTTCAATCTCGCCTTTTCTTTAGAATCGCCCAGTGCGATTTATTATTTTTAATATTTTTATTGTTTAATAATTATTTTTGTTTGGGCATGGTGCTCATCAACAAACAATTATTATTATTATTTGATTATTATTTTTGTTAATAATAGGATGCTGCTGCCGCCGACGATACGGAAGAAGAGCCACAGGACCCGTGGCAATTTTCGGGTGGCGTCCCCTATGCTGGGCCGCGCCACCGTCAGCGGCGGACACTCGACCACGCCCGGCGGTCGATCCTCGCCTCCCCCGCTCACCACCGAGGAGGCCTTCCTCCGCGGTACTCTCTCACCTTCCGCGTCCGCGACGGACCGCACGCAACACGCATAGACTCACTCGGGTGTCTCGTCTCAATGTCCATTCCGCGTGGGTGCGCAGCCATCACCAATTTTGACGTGAGGAGCAAGGGCGACCTGGAGGAAGACGTCGCCGAAACCATTCGCCTCTGTTTGAAGCGGCTCCTCGAACACGAGGACATCCGGTACCGTGCCGCCCCCCCCCCTCTTAACCCCATCCATACCCAATCCAATCCCTGCTCACCACTGTTGCGGTTGCGTTGGCGTTGGCGTTTGGGCGTCGCTGCGCAGGTACGGGATTGCGGTGTCGATCGATCAGTACCTGATCTCGACGTCGATGCTGCAGAAGCACCTCGACGCCCACAAGAACCTGCTGACCACCTCCGAGCAGACCACTTCCTCCTCCTCCACCACTACAGCATCGACGTCGTCCACCTCGACGTCACCCACATTGCCCACGTCACCGGTGTCGACATCGCCGACATCGACGTCGACAGGAACGGAAGAGGTCTCGCCGTCGTCATCGCCGCTGTCGCCAAGACTCGACGGCAGCGGCGGCAGCGGCGGCTGGCGCGCGGTCCGCAAGAAACCGCACTCGCTCAACCGACCGCACAGCGAGGGCACACACCCGGACGACCCGCTCGCGTGGCATCACCACCACCGGCCCATCGATCGCACCGGCATGCTCACCTTCCGCGGGCTCAACGTCGACGAGCTGGCCAAGCGGTTCAAGCGCCGGCGATTCAACCGGGCCAAGGAGGAGGAGGTGCTCGACAAGATCCTCGAGACCGCGCGAGAGACGCGGAGCAGCGGCGGCGCGGTCGAGATGGAGGACGTCCTGCGCGATCTCAGTACGCGTGTCGCGTGTCGCGTGTCGTGTGTCGTGTGTCGTGTGTCGTGTGTCGTGTGTCGTGTGTCGTGTGTCGTGTGTCGTGTGTCGTGTGTCGTGTGCGGTCGCGTGCGTGTTGTGTGCCGCGTGTGCGGTCTACGGGCTGACGTGAGTGATCTGATGCCAGTCGTTGAGATCCTCTGCGGGTGGGAGGTCGACCGGGCGGTCTGCATGAAATTGGTCCACGGCGTGGTGGTGACCCGCAGTAAGCAGAAGCCCACCCTCTCCCGCAAGGTGAGCGTGCTCGGTCTCGGCAAGCGGTACACCTCACCCGAGCCACCTCTTTTTTCCTTTTCCTTTTGTTTCTTTTTCTTTTTCTTTTTCGTTGTTGCTGTACAGGCTCACACGCATGCGTGTTGCACAGACTACCACCGTTCTGGGGCAACACGCTCACCTGCAAAGCCATCACAATCTACTGCGCCATCAAGCAGGTCTACATGCAGGTACGACACACGCACACACGACACACGACACGCGCTCACACGACACACATCGCACACACGACACACGCACACGCATGAATGTCGTGCGTGACAGATTGTCGACAGTTATTTTCGTACACGGGAGCCGATGCTGGGGCGGCTGCTCAATCCCGACTACTACGGGCGCCTGGGCGGCGCCTGCTTCTACACGCTGCTCCTCGCCACCAAGAAGACGAGCGACGACAAGAAGAACCTGCTCCGCTTCGTGCTCGAGTGGGAGTTCGGGAAGGACCGGATCGGGATCGACCTGCGCAAGCTCAGCGGCGACGCCGTCAGCGTCGGCACCATCCGGCGCAACCACTCCCACGACAGCAACAGCAACGGCGGCGCCGGCGGCGGCCAGCTGACGTCATCGGACGACGTCAGCATTCAGATCGGGGTCAACGCTCGCAGCCTCGCGGCGAGTTCGGTCAACGTTGACTTGACCGGCCCTGCGGCGACAGGCACGGTCGACGCCTCGTGGCTCGAGACCGAGCTCGTGGGTCCGTGGATGAGCAACTTTGCGCGGAGCCGTGAGGCGTGGAACGGCGAGAAGCACCTCGTTGTCAAGGGCGACGGGCGGGTGAGCCGCGAGCGATGGAACGAGGACAACGCCATCATTCTCGACGACCCGCCCGAAACACTCGACCTGTGGCGCACCGACGCCGAAGGCACGCACCGCACACACCTTCTCATCGTTGCGTGTCGTGTGTCGTGTGTCGTGTGTCGTGTCGACATTGATGTTTGTTTGTGTGCAGAAGAGGAGAAGGTGTCGCGGCTCTTCACGCTGGCCGAAAAGTTTTGGCGCACGCAGCGACAAAAGCCGTGGAACCTGTACTACCAGGAGATCGCGCAACGGCCCGACTTCCCGCACAAGATCGGCCGATCGAAGGAGCTGAAGGGCATCATCCGCACCCATGGCATTCTGCCCGACCTCCGGGGCAAGTTCTGGCAGGTAATACAAACCGCACACGACACGACACGCGACACGCGACACACGACACACGACACGCACGGAGACACACAAGGACACGCGGGATGGGTTCGCTTACGTTGGGGTGTGGCGCAGGGCCTGAGCGGAGCCAACGCCAACAAGAGCCTGTTCTCCTACCAATCCATCCTGCTCAACTGCAACCGAGAAACCAAACACACTGTACAAATCGAAAAGGTATCGAGTGTAGTGCGTGTCGTGTTGCGTGCCGTGCGTGTCGTGTCGCGTGTCGTGTCGCGTGCTGAGCAGMTGGTTGTGGTRTGCGGTGGGCGCAGGACCTGAAACGAACMTTCCACGGCAACGAAGCGCTGGGCAAATCGGACGAGGAGGGCATYGCCGCCCTCCGGCGCGTTYTGACCGCTTACTCGTGCGTCAACACAGGTCAGYCCTCCCTTCCCCCCTCTCTACCACCGCCCTCACACCAGRACTCAYCACGCACCACCGCACGCACGACACACGACACACACGACTCGCGACCGCACACGCACACGCACACGACACATGCGCGATGATCCAGATGTGGGGTACTGCCAGTCGATGAACTTCATCTGCGCGCTGTTGCTCCTCTTCATGGAGGAGGAAGACGCCTTCTGGATGCTCATGACCCTCATCGAGGTTCGCCCCCTCCGCCCTTCTTTGTACCGCGCGCGTGTCGTGTTGCGTGTCGTGTCGTGTTGCGTGTCGTGTCGTGTGCCACGAACTCACCGCGCGTGGGCAATAGTGTCTGCTGCCGTCGGACTTCTACGGGAGCACCATGGAGGGGATCATCGTCTACACGCAGGTCTTCTCGAGCCTGCTCAAGGCCCGCCTCCCACGATTATCCGCCCACCTGGACCACCTCCAGGTACCGCACTCCCAAACGATGCGTGTCGTCGCGTGTGTCGTGTCGTGTCGTTGGTCGTGTCGTTGGTCGTTGGTCGTTGGTCGTGTCGTGTCGCACTGACCAATCGGCCAATCGCAATTTAGATGAACATATTGCCGGTGCTGCACCATTGGTTCCTGTGCCTCTTTGTGACCGTGCTCCCACTCGACGTGCGTACTTCCAACGTCCCCCCTTTCCTTTTTCACATCAACGCACGCGCACTCATGCACCATCGCACACACGACACCCGCGCGACGCGCGACGCGACATGACAACGCAACAGACGGTGCTGCAAGTGTGGGACAGTCTGTACTACGAGGGTCCGTACGTGCTGTTCCGCGTGGCCCTCGCCCTCTTCAAGATCAACGAGGCCGCCCTCCTCGGTACTCTTGACCTCCACCCAGTCCTCCTCCCCCTCTTCCCCCCCTTTTCTCTCACCGCACACGCTCATACGCTCACATCGCGCCGCACGCACCGCACACGCACGCACGACACACGCACACGACAATGTAGACACGACAGACAATGCGGACTGCTTCTACATGATCAAGCAGCTCCCGCAGAGCGTGAGCAGGGAGGAGCTCATGGCGGCCGTCTTCGCCAAGGGGAGCACCATGCGCGGCCTCAAGGCCGACGTGGACCGCCTCCAGGCCGCCTGCCGCGCCGCCTCCGCGCTCGACCCCCACAAGCGCCGCGCCTCCTACAGCTCGGCCGACATCAACTCGTCGTCGTCGTCATCGGCCGCGTCGTCGCCGTCGGGCGGAGGGGTGTCGCCTCGTCGGTCGACGACACACGGCCAGCCGGCGGCGGCAGTGGCCACGTCAGCATTGGCGTCGACCGAGGCTGGCGCCGGCTCCGGCGCCGGGCCGTCGCTGGCCTCGCTCTCGTCGCGCCTCCGCACCAAGGCGCCCATTCCCACGCCCAGCACCGATGACACGTCAGCATCGGCCTCGGCAGTGGCAGTGGCCACGTCAGCATCGGCGTCGACAGAAGACCCAGCAGAGACGCCGCCGCCGCTGCCGCCCAAGGTGTGGAAGCCGTCGTCCAAGTCGCGGATCTACAGCAAGACGGTGGACCCGCACATGTACCAGAGCCTTCGCACCCGGTGGCTCGAGCAGATCGAGCAGCGCAGATCGAATGCCGCCGGCGACGGCGAGGCCGACAAGTCGCCTGCGTCGCCGCCATCTACAGAGGGCGCCGGCGCC
>CACVKS010000424.1:0-31827 GCA_902749335.1 Acanthamoeba triangularis
CAAAGAGGTTCTGCGAAGCGCAGACCTTCAACAATTACTCCATCGTCGTCAATCCCAGCGATCTTTGCTTTAAAGGATCCCACAGCGACGCCAGCGCGAGCCACTCCCACGTCAGCGGTATCGGCTACTGGCTGAGCGAGGAAAGCGAGGAGAGCCGCACGGGCGTGCCCAACGTTGAGTACTGCTTCGACGTCCAGCTCGAGGACTTGTACGAGAACCCCAAGCTGATCGGCGGTGACTCAGTAGTCGTCACTGTCACAGACGCTGCGTCCGCTCCTGAACCCGCGCAGCTGCAAGTCTCGGATAACAGCGACGGTTCCTACTCTACGTGCTTCATCTCCCCCACGAGCACCACCTACAACTTTGAGTACTCGATCAACGAGAACGACCCCATCTCTTTCACTGTCGCCATCGCCAACGAGTCGTGGTGTCCTCTGAAGACGCCCGAGGGTTACACTCCCCGACCTGCCGACCTGGCCGAGCCGTGCGGAGGATCCTCCTCCGATGCGTCCTGCTGTCCCGAGTTTGCGACCGGCTCCTGCTGTAGTGCTGGTATGTGATGTTCACCCGCGTTTCATCTTACGGCATCCAGTGTTCTGTGCTTACCACCTCGCTTCCTCTCGCCCCACAGCCGAGACAGCAAACATCAAGGAGTACGTGACGGAGGAACTCGCCCCAGTGTTCGGCGACTTCCCCGCGTGTCTCGCCAAGCAGCAGAAGTTGCTGTGCGGATTGTCGTGCGACCCCAGACAGTCGGAATACGTGGTGGTAAGTGGTGACTCGCTGGGCAACCAGACAGCCACTTTCTACATCTGGTACCGCCCCCTCGCAACCTTTTAGTTGATTGCCTCGCTGACCTCCAGCCTTCGACATTAGTGATTCGTACTGTGAGGCTCTCTACGACGTTTGCGGTGAGGTCATCATCAAGGCAATAGAAGAGATTCCCATAGCCACCTTCTACGAAACCGCCGATGCGTTTTGCCAGTCGCTGGTCCCCTCCTATTTGTCTGGCGTGTCGTTCGCTGTCTCGCCCGACAGCGGTCCCCAGGTAAGCTATAGGCCGCTTCAGAGACATCCGCTTGGTTGCCATAACACACCCTTGTACCTGCAGACGTGCTTCAGCGGATTCGCCCCTCCTGACGCATGCCAGAGCTCAGTCTCCGAATACGGCAACACTATAGCGGGAGAGCAGGGCTCGTTCAAAATCAACTCGCGCAGCGTTTACGGAGCAGCCCTCACGCACTCGGAGGGCTACACTTGGACAGTGAGTCTGAAGAGTACATTATGCGCCTACTATGGCATATAATCCCTAGAAACTCACGCCCCTTTCTACAGACGCCGCAGGAGTCGTTGTCGAAGGAGACCTCGTCGATTACGACAATGGCACGTTTGGAGTGAGTTACCTGGCCACCGTGTCGGGTTATTACACTGCGGAGATCCACCTCGTGCGTTCAGGCCAAGCTCCCGTTCGGTTCTGTCAGGTACAGTAGTGTGCGCCTCAGAGCTTTCGGTGAGACATTCTAACCGAGTCCTCTTCGTCACAGCCGCTTGAACTTTATGTGTTCCCTGGACTCCCGTCGCCAGCAAACTTCCTGGTCTATGGCGATGGACTCTCTGGAGGCTATCAAGACCTGCCGGCATACTTCACCATCCAGGTCAGGGACCAGTACGGCAACAACATCACCGACGGTGGCGAATCATTTAGTTTCGATTTTATCCGCGTGAAGACGGGCGACCAGATCCAGAACATTTCCTACATCGACAACTTCGACGGAACCTACAGCGTCTCCTACGTGGCACCTCTGCCCGGAGTTTACAACTTGACGATCTACAGCGAAGATGAGCTCGTAGGTCGCTATTCGATCCTGATTCTCCCAGGTACTGCCAAGGCCCACAGGCAACACACGGCGTCACTGTCTAATTCTCTCTTACTCTCCAATCACAGTCGACGCGTGGAGGGCCTTTGGCAGTGGCCTCTTCGTTGCTACGGCCGGCGAGACCGCGAACTTCACTCTGCAGCACTACAACCGCCTCACCAACCAGAACATTACCAAGCCTAGGACGCCTCCGTTTGAGGTAAGTAGTTCGTACTGATGCTGCGACTAGCAACTCCGTGGAGAGGTAAGTTAACGCATTGCTCGCAACAACGAAACAGTTCGATTTCCTCTTCCGCGGTCCCGGTAATGTCACAGTTGAAGATGTTGTGGACAACGAGGACGGCACCTACACTGTGTTCTGGTTGACCACCGTTGCGGGTACATACCACAAGCTTCTTTCTTCTTGTCCAATCTTTACGCCGCGAGAATACTCACCAGAGACGGATCCTCGCTAGGACGCTATCGTTTGGACATCTCTGAGCAAGAGAGCGAGATTGTCGTGTCCAACAGCCCCTTCTTCCCTCTGGTCAACCCGAACGTGTTCGATCCGGCCAACTCCACGGCAACCGGTATGATCATCTGTCTCGTCTGCGGCCCGAGGCGCCACAAAACGGCCGTAGAAATTTACCTTTCGCTCCTTCAGGCGATCTCGAGAATCTGAGTGCATGCGACTCGACGAACGCGTTGGTGGTCATCACCGCCAGGGATCGCTATGGTAATCCCACAGGACTCGCAGGCCTCGTGTTCAACGCACGCTTCAGCGGTCCCGAAGCGAGCGTGGTCAGGTAGGCATCTTTTCTTTGCTTCCAAACAAACAAGCAAATGATTTAACCTTCCCGCTTTCTTCGCCAGCCTTACCGACAACGACGATGGAACCTACTCCTTGGTGTACTACCCCACACTCTCGGGTACAGTGAACCTGTCCATCAGCTACAACAATACGGAGATCCTCGGCAGTCCGTTCATGATCAACATAAAAGTCGGAGGTACCACCCCACCTTCCTTCGCCCTTTGTTGCTCAATGTTGTGCCTTCGCGAATGCTCATGTAACCGTTTCGTCTTCGTTCAGATTTCATCTTCTCTCCGTCGAACTCAACCTTCTACGGCAGTGGCTTGTCACCGAAGCCCGTGTGTACAGCTGTCAGGGAGTTTGACATTCAGGTATTCTACATGCCAGTCGCTGTGCCCTTTTCTCTCTTTTGCTGACGATATCTGGATTCCAGACCACCGACAAGTGTGGGACACTTCTGCCGGAGGGCGGGCTCGTGTTCAACGTCACCATCCGCGTCACTACGAGCGGCGGAGCGACGTTCGACGTGGCCAGCGAAGTCGTGGACAATCACAACGGAACCTACCGGTATCCCTCTTCTGTTGAAGCACAGCCGCGGGCACTGCTAGAACTCTGCCACTGACCCCAACCTCCGCGCGTACTTCCATTCCCCTCCTGAACACAGAGTCTCGTACTACCCTACCGTCTCTGGCACCTACACGTTTTACGTGGCCGACCTGGCAGGGAACCACCTGGCCGGAAGTCCCTTCGCTGCTGGCCTGTTCCCACCGGGTATGTACACGCTGACACCCATTTCATCTCCTTGGAGGTACGCCAACAACTAACAAACGCCTATGCTACTGCAGGTGCCTCCAACGCACTGCTGACGACCGCGTCGGGTCTCGGTCTGAGGTTGGGTTCGCCGTCGCATGCCAACACGTTCTACATCTCAGCCAGGGACTCTTGCGGTAACAACCAGCTGTCGCTGCTGGACGAGTTTGTTCTGGGTACGTAGCAAAGCAGCGATCAGGCCGACCCTGTGTGCTCACCAAAGAGTCCCTATTCTTCTCTGCTTCCAGGCTTCGAGCAAAAGAACATCACGTTCTTGCCTGATTGGTACGCGTACACCGTGAGCAATGCATCGTATCCGTACAGAGTGGACTACTACGCGGCAGCGGACGACGAAGTGCACATGTCAGTCCGATTGGTACTGGCTTGTATTTGTGATAACGCCGGACTTAGGCACTTACACTCTACCATCAACAGGTCGGCGATGCCTACCGACACATCAACGGGAGCCCCTTCACTGTTTTGTTCACGGGAGGTACGGCTTGGAGAGCCTCCTTCAATCCCCCGCCCTTGTACGAGCTCAATTAACCAAACTTTCTTCACCTCAGTGCCGTGCAAGCCGGATTGCGGAGACTACGGTGTGTGCATCAGCGGACTATGCAAGTGCAAGGAAGGTTACTCAGGGGCCAGTTGCAATGCTACCGGTAAGTCATCAAACTCTCCGCTCAGCGTTCTTCTTTCCGCTCACGACATACTTTGTTTCTTCGCAGTCCCTCCACCTGGCCTGCAGGGTATCCGCTGGAACAACCTGGGCGCGTTTGTCTATGTTATCTTCGACGCCCCTACCGACAGGGCCATCACGACGATGGGCGGCCTCAGGCGTGGAGTGCCAAACCGCCCCGACAACTTCGACTGCGACCTGCTGCTCCAGTTCTCCACTTTCACGGTTTACCAACTTGGCTTGGGTACGCACCTCCTTTTCTTCACAAATACCGCAGGTGGCTAATCCCCTTCAATTCGCACCAATAGACTACTACTGCTACTGGGAGAGCGAAAGAGTGCTGGTGGCGGTGACCGGCAGAGGCGAAATGCTGACAACAGGCGAAGTCATCACCATCAAGAACAACACTGTGCGCGCCAAATGGGGAGCTTCGGACTACAGCAACGGGCTGTCGGGCGTCCTCCAACCGCCCAACTACCCTCAGTCCCCAGTAGACAGCATCGAGGTACGGTATCACTTGGGTGTTGGTTGAAGAGGCTCGTCTTCCACTGTCTTCAAGTTTTCTCACTTCTTACTGGCCGCTATCATTGTAGGCGCCCCTGTTCGTGCCATCGTGTGTTGCCAGTGTGAGCCTCGACTCAGGCGCCTCGTTCGGGACGGCCGGCACCTATTTCGCTTCGTCGACCTGGGTTGCCAACGACGAAGCCCAGGGTACGCTCCACCTGCGCCCTCTCGCCTGGATAAGCCAACTGCGCTCACTCCACGCACCCCACACACTTTTCCTACAGCGACTGGAGTGGACTCGCTGCAGCTTGGTGTGTCTCAGTTCAGCGCGAACAAACCCCTCGGTGTCTCTTTCTTCAGCACCAACGTGCATAACAGGTCCGATAGCGCCGATGCCCAGGTACGAATCACACACACTCCGCACACGATGCTCGGTTGGAGCAGTGGTATCGTTCTCTCTTATGCTTATCCCACGAGCAGCTGCTCCTCGTTGAGGCGGACATTCCTGAGGTGAGAATCTTGGGTTCGCCGTACGTGTACACAACGCCCGACAAACCCGTCTACCTCAAGGGACAGGCCACCACGCCGTGCGGCGAGCAGTTTGCGGGTAAGTCACACGCCTCTAGTATGACAACGTTTTAGGTTCTGTTTTAATACACCCGCTCACCTCCGCCCGTCCCTCTATGGCAGACCCGCTCTCCTACTCGTGGGTCATTATGGAGGTCCCTGACGGTGCTCCTTTGATTCAACTGGACTCGGTTCTGTCCTCCACGCCACAGCTCTACATTCCTGCAGGCACTCTCTCTGCGCTGGGCACCTACACGCTGCGCTTCTCTGGTGCGCGCTTGGCTCTAGTGCACTCCCTTTTAATGGCCTCTTCGCAGTACCTCATCATTTTCCCGCTCTCAGTGTCGAGAAATGACAGCCTCGGCTCGCCCTATGAGAGCTACGCCGTGGCCTACGTCGTGGTTCAAGCCTGGACCATGAACGCCCTCATCGCACCTGGTGACCGACAGATATCTCGCCTGAGCAAGCTCGTGCTCGACGCTTCGGCCTCCCTGAGGCCGGGTCAGATCGCGGATAACATGCAGTATGCCTGGTCGTGCTACCCCGAGGATGACCCAGAAGGTGCTTGCATGAACGACGGGTTGCTGCACGAGTACCTCGGCACCTCCTCGTCCAAGGTGGAGATACCCAGTTCCACGCTCAACCCCGGTGAGTACATCTTCAACGTGTCGGTATCCTACACTGAAAGGCACGCAAACACTTCTTCCTCCTTCTTGCTGGCTGTGGATGCTGACCCAGAACGCTCCACCATTACCAGGAGGAGGTCCCCGAACTTGGAGGAGCTGACACAGGACGATTTCCCGACCCAGTGGAGAATCATCAAGGTCACTGTGGTCCACCACCTTGTTCCCGTCGTGCACATCGAGGTACGCTACATGGCAATTATACTTCTGGACAAGATAGCTTTTGCTGACTGTTGTCTTGTAGCCTATCGCGCTGGGCGAGGTAAATGCCGGCGATTCGTTCGTGCTCACAGGCTCTGCCGAGTCCAGAATGGACATCACATCCTACGAGTGGAGCGTGGACCCCATGTTCGATTCGAACTTCGATAAGCTCATCCTCACCGACCGCTCTTCGCCTCGCCTCGTGGTCAAGGCCGGCGCCTTGGCACCCGGTATCCGCTACAAGTTCAAGCTGTCGGCGACCAGCCGCGACGGAACCGGTACAGTGCTCACGGACATGCGCCTGCTTGCCGATTGTGCTCATATCGCTTATCGCCAACAGGTTGGAACACGCTGGACGTGCTGGTGAATCAGCCGCCGCTCTCGGGTGACTTTGAAGCGCAGCTCGTGGCGGACAGCCAAGAGCTGCCCTATGTCCACGTATCGTTCAACGCGCCTTTCTGGGAGGATGTGGCCCTTGATCAGCCCTACGGCTACCAGTGGTTTTTCACCACGCAACGGGGCTACATCCCTCTCGTCGTCGAGCGAACGGGCAAGCGGAGCCTGCCGGCCGCCTACTTCCCTCGCGGCTTTTCCAATAACATTCAGGGATTGGTGGTGAGAGTGGCCGACGGCCGCGGCGGTAGCTATGAACGAAGGGCACCCGTTCCCGGCGTTGTGCCATTCATCTCGCCCATGTGCCCTTCGGGTGTCGACGAGGCCTGCCAGATCCAGCTCGTCCAAAATCTGGTGGACAACGAGCTGGAGTCAGCCCGATCGCGTAAGGACCTCGATGCCATTCTCCAGCTCTACAACGCCATCTACGACCTCGTCAACCAACAGCTTGAGACGAGAGACTGTACGGAACCCGATCTTGACTTGCTTTTTTAGGATTTATAACTGCTAACCGCCATTCCCTTGCTGTTATCCAGCGTCCATTGCGGCCCAACGTCGTGAGATGCGCCAACAACTCTACGACACATTGACATCGAGCTTCACGGCACCCGACACCCCCGGTGGTACCGCAGTCAAGGTACGCTGCCATTTCATTATTAGGTGGGTCAAGTTCCACCTCCTGACCTTCACGATTCGTTCATCAGGTGTATCTCCTCCTTGGCCTCACCGAAGTACCGGACGAGGTGACGGTGTCTCTAGCGAACGATATCCTCGAGCAGATGCTGCTTCTCACCCACAATGCCGATTCCGACACTCTGGGGGTACGCCCAAATACTCTCGGGGGAGGAAGAGGATGCAACCAAACTGACTTAATGCCACCTCGCGCAGATCATGACTCAGATCCTGAGCAACTTGCTGAGTGCCTCCGAGTCGACAGATTTCTTCTCTGTCATGACGAGGAGTACGTCAACGAAGCGGGAGATCTTCGCGGAACTGTTCGACGCGGTGCTGAGCGCCGTGGCCGACGGTCTAGTCCGATCGGCTGTGCCCGGACAGCAGGCCGCCGAGAAGGAGACCACCAAGTCCAGCTTTGATATGCTCAACATTCCCACGCCGGCCACCGACGGCAACGTTTACCTCAAGAGCAGTCGAGGTAGGCACCCGCTATGCACATTAGAAATGCGCCCAACGGAACATCGACTGACTACCCACATTCAGTTCCGGTGGGCGACTTGCCGTCGTCGCAATACTACGGCGGGGTCACGGTCAAGCTGCCGCAAGCCTTGGCTACTGCCCTCAGCGAGCAACAGGTTGATGTTGTGGATGTGAGCTTTGCGGTCCTCGGAGTGAGCCCCGAAGCCACCAACACCTCCCTACGGTACGAATGCCAATGAACCAAATGGCGACACTGGCCAGTATGCCGTTCCCAACTGCAAATTCACCTCCAAACGCAAAACAGACTCAACTCGGGCGTGGCGGGCTTGTCGATTAAGCACGAAGGGAGCTTGGTTCAGGCGAACAATCTCTCTGAGCCGATCAGTGTCTCCATCCCGTTGGTGCTGAACTCCTTTGTCGTTGGACAGAAGGTCGGCCAGTTCGAGTTCGCCGCCCCTCCCTCAGGTTGGACCCATCTCACCGCCCTCCGTCGCTTTTGCCACCTTGTGCTGGGCCATTAGCTTACATGCATACGTGCGCAGTTGTATGCGTTGCATGGAAGGACGGCGATTGGACATCGGCGGGCTGCACGCGCGGAGACAACGGCTACGATGCGCCGGCATACTCGATCACCGAATGCAGGTGCTCGTTCCTCTCTACGGCCTACGCCACGCTCTACGAGTGGCCTTCGCCTCCCGTTCCCCCGGTGGTCGAACCGGAACCATCGCCGATAGTCGCGCCGACGAGCGGTGCCCCCAGTGACAGTGATGATCCGTTCATGGAGACGGATCAGATCGTGCTGCTGGTCATCTTCGTCGTAGTGTGCCTGATTGTGGCTCTCGTCCTGGCGAAGCGCACCCACTACAACCACAAGAAGCAGTTCCTGGCCCCGACCTCCGAGCGTGAGCTCGCCCTGTGGAACAAGGAAAGAGGCAACGACCTGTATCACGTACGTCGCCACCCACCGTCCAGTGGGCACCTGTGCGGCGCGCTGGTGACCCTAACCCCCATCCCGCACGCACCACAGGTCCCGCACCAGCCGGATCCGGCGCCCAGGCCGACTGAGCCCGCCGAGCGACAGCCGACGACCAGCAGGAGGAGCGACAAGTACAGCAGCCAGGAGCAGAGCGATGACAATACCCCGCCGCGTCAGTACTCCGATTCGGATTCTGATGACTCCCGACGCTCGGGGTACGCCTTGGCCGCAGTGCCTCTGTGTGATTTTCTTACTGACGAGATGGGTCATCGCCGCACTGCAGGTCCTCGCGTGAAAGAAGCCAGCGCTTGACTCGCACCGCCTCGCAGAGGCGACGGAGTCGAAGTCGCGACAGGCAGTCACGCTCTGGCTCGGAAGACAGCTACAGCTCGCACTCGTCCCACCGAGGCCGCTCGAGGAGCCCGTCCAACCACAGCGACAGCAGGAGGGGCAGTCGATCGCCGTCGTACCTCTCTTCCAGAGAGATCTCGTATGCAATCTTCCTCTAGCCCGTCATTCTGTGTTTCTGCCACCACTCTGCTGACACATCCACCGACACGCGTGCCAACAGATTGGAGAGGCGGGACAGATCGGGCACGCCTTCGTCGAGGGGAGATTCGAGAAGCAGAGAGAGATCGCCTTCGCCGCGGGGAGAGAGCGACAGATACCGCTCCTACTCTTCGTCGCGCGGCTCCTCCCGTTCGCGTTCTACACGGTCGCGTTCTCGTTCGCGTTCGCGTTCCGATTCAAGGTACAATCACGTCCCTCTCGGTCCGATCTTGCCACCGCCACTTACAACTCTCTTCCCTTGTGCTCTGCTGGTTCAGGTCACGAGAGAGCAGCAGGGACAGGTAGATAGGAGCAGTACCTCAGGGTTTTTATCTTTTTTATTATTGTGCGGCCTGAGCGAATACCGCGGGGGGGAAAGTTTTTCCGGGGGGAAAGTTTCCACGTCAGCACAAGCAGGGGCCAACACGCGTGCCACGTCACCAACTTTCCCCCACCGCACAAAAAAACTGTCCCGTGCGGTATTCGCGCAGGCCGCACAATATTGCATATGAGCGGGCACGGGAGTTTTAACAACATTTTTTTCCACTTTGAGTACGAGAAGTTGCACCAATTAATTGTGGCCCCCCACTGGCCATCCAATTAGAGTGATCTTAAGAGAAAAGCACAACCACCTTAACTGGTAACGCCAATCTCGGGAGATGGGTCACCACTTCAGGAAGAATGTAGGAGTTTAGCGACCATCGATCCCGGCAAAATCCACGGTAGGGCAGTTAATTAAGATATGGGCCAATCACCACGGCCCTGTTTTACTTCATGGAAGTCGTAGCTGCAGCCGTTAACTTCCTATTCTGGACGATTACCGGGCAGCGACTTACGAGAACCACCTCCTTCCTTCGTGCGTGCTTCTTTTTTGTCTCCGTACGACATACCCGACACACCCTCTACACAACACAAGCAAGATGTCCTTCCTCAACGTCGTCTGGCCCGGAAATGGTGGTGCTTGCTGGGAGCTCTGGAAGTGCAGCCCCTGCTGCGGTGACCCCTGCAACTTTGCTGATGGCCTCTACTGCTGTACGTTAACCCTCTGGAATAGTCATGAGCCTCTACGTCTTAGCAAGCGCGTCTTCTTGCGCGAAGAATATGTGTGTTGACCTGACCGGACTCTCTGTGCGTGATGCACGACCTCCACCTCAGGCCTGACCTGGTACTGCTGCGGTCCCTGCAACATGGGCAAGCTCTGGTCCAAGACCCTCAACCAGGAGTGCCACATCGTCAACCACTGCCTTCCGGCCTGGATCCTTGGTTGGTACGTAGCCGCGGTCATAGTTGGCTGACTTTCCCGCCATTTCCTGAATTGGAGCAACATCGGGCGGCGAAAATCTTCGGGTCTAACGCCAATTTCGCCACGACAATGCAGCATCGTGAGCCCCATTGTCCGTCACAACCTCCGTCTTGCCGCTAACGTCGGTTCCGATGACACCATGAACTGGGTTGGTGATTTCCTCTGCGCTTGGTACGTCAATCTCCCGGAACCTTCGGTTCATGACTTCAAAGAATGAAGACGAGGAGCAAAATTGACCTTGTTTGTTTTGAAACACAGGTGCTGCGGTCCTTGCGCTGCTGCCCAGATGCTGCGTACCACCGACAAGCCCGACTGGGATTCGATTGGTGACGTTCTGGGCAACGGCGTTCGCGTCTTCGTCTCGCCCTTCAAGATGGTCAAGGCCTAAGCGCTGGTCCAGCTAGCTTCTCCACAATCGCTTGTCGTGGAGGAACGCCTATCAACACACGAGGTGGTGTATGGCCCCGAATCGGCAAGGATCTTTCTTTGTATACAATTTTGAGACCATCAAAACATTTCCACGATTACCGTCCCTTCGCGTTGGATTTCTGTTTCTCCAGATTGCGCCCGTGATGTGCCGATTGTGCGTAGGCGGTGCCGTGTAGGTAGTCGAGGACAGCGAGGGTGCCAAAGTTAACATTGAAGTGTTTGTGGTGAAGATCGTGCTCCTCGCTGGTGATCAACGCGTAGCGCCCATACCTTGGAGGAAGAAACTGTTGGTTAAATGATTTAGTGCGAATTGGCAGAAGGGCGCACCCGCTGTGCGAAGCGACGACAGTGCATGTGGCAAGGAAGATCCAAAAGTTGTAGCTCAATGGATGGGCGCCCACGATGATCGCCGGCAAGATAGCTGTCAAGAAGGAAAGTTCAGATTCGGCCGAAAGATGAACATCATAGAGGGTGATCTTGATCAAGGAAATGGTCTGCGTACGCGCAAGATTGTTCGCCACCACGTGCTCTATCCAATGCACATACTGGGCAGCTGGCCCAACTGGTGCTGAGACGAGCAGGGTTGGCGATGGCTGAAGAGGTGTGAATTGGACATCAGTGCGTACCGGTATAGTAGTGATGCATCTTGTGGATACGCTTGTAGAAGAAGGGTCGATGCAGGGTGCGATGCGAGTAGTAGAAGAAGATCTCGAACAAAATTAAGATTGTGATAAATTCGAATGTAAATCGGATGAGCGTGAGTGGGGCGAGAGCGTTCGTTGTTGTCAACGACGTGGGTGCTATCATCTTGAGCCAAGCGAGGAACGGAGGAGGGCAGAAGACATAGGAGTCGTTTGGCCAGAGAGGGCTCAAGGCAAGACCGATCGGAATGGAGATGAAGAAGTGCAAGCCGAGCACATGGAACAGATGCGCCCAACCAAATCGCAACCGCTCCTCGTTGAGGCCCTTCTGGATCTTGAATCGATCCAGCCACGGCTGCTTCCCTGGGCGGGTGGAAAGATGCAGTAGGAGGCGGTCGCAGCTCGTGAAGAAGGCCGAGAGCGACCAGTAGGACACGAAGAACACCACGAAGGGTATGACCGTGTAAGCCAGGAGCTTGTCCACCACGACACAGTCTCCCTCATCTTCCATCGATGCTCTGCGTTGGGGCACACAAAAAGAACGAAAACGAAATTGAAAGCGAAGCAATCACTTCTTTTTCTTTTGCTGGTGGACGACCGTAAGTCACTAGAAGGGCTTGGACGCCCACACCTTGACGTAATCCACCTGCATCGGCCCCACCGTGGCGCCACTGGGGATAGGGCCTGACCAGTCTCCTCCCTGCTGTGACGACAGGATGGGGAACATGGGCGCGGTGTATCCCGATGGCGTGGGGAAACCGCACCGAGCGACGCGATCGATGTAGAAGGTGACCGTCGCCGACGTCCAATCCACGCCGTAGGTATGGAACTGAGTGGCGTTGTAGTTGGGAAACGTTTCGTACGAATAGCACTGGCCTGCGACGCTGCTCGTCGTCACGTCCCACACCGTCTGCGCCGCGATCGCCGGACTGCTGCCGGTGGTCACGATCTCCACGATGTCGATCTCCGGCGGCCACGTCGACGCGGACATCAGCCAGAAGGCGTAGCCCGTCCCCGCCACCTGCGGCACGGCGATGCGCGCTTCGAAGTAGCCGTGCAACTGGGCGAAGCTCTGGGTTAGGAGCTGCGAGCCGATGTAGGGCTGGTTCTCGCACGCCGACCCGCAGTTGATGTTGTTCTGGATGCCCAGCCTGGCCACGCCGTTGGCCGCGGTGTAGAGGGACATGTAGGGCGTGGCCGGGTTGAAGGGGTTCACCATCCACCCCTGATTCACCGCGTAACCGTCGTCGTTGGGCGAGTACCAGCTGGCTGGCCGCCACGTCCCTCCCGCCGATGGGTTCCTCCAGTTGTACAGGGAGAGGCTGTTGAAGTCATCGGCAAAGGTGGTCCCTGGAGCCGGACTAGGGCTCCGCGTAGGACTCGGCGTCGTACTCCGAGTGGGACTGGGGGTAGGGCTCCGGCTGGGGCTGCGCGTCGGGCTTCGCGTAGGGCTGGGAGAAGGGCTCGCAGCAATGGGACCGGTGGTGGGACCTACCCACTCGCGCCCGTTCCAGTAGTACCAGCCGCCCGTGGCTGCGTCCTGGGCCCACGTCGTCTGTGTGAGGGCTGACGTGCCGCTGCCTCCGGGAACGGCCTGCCCGTTTTTGATGACGTCGCCAGCAGGGCTGAGGGTCCACACGGCCCCGTCAGCGTCAGTGAAGGAACCGCCACTAGTCGGGGTCAGAACCACGGCGAGAGCCGCCGAAGCAAGGAGGGTAAACGTGGCCGCCACAAGATAGTTGAGTGTCGCGCGTCTTTGCGTGGTGCGAAGCTCTGAACAGAGGTTGGGGCCACTTCAGAGGTGGATCGGTTGCGCCGCAATATCACCGTGATCAGGCTTGGAATGCAAGAAAGCCAGCACAGTAAGTTAGTCCCCATCACTTACCCTGGCTGAGGCTGACCACACCATCTTCCTTTCACATAGTCCTTTGGGTGTTCAAACATGTTGTGTGCAAGTGTGTCTGGGCATTGGTTGTGGTAAGACACTAAATTAAGTACCTAGACCATTACACTACGCAGAGAACCAAAATTACGAACATATATGTCGGAGTCAAGTCTCCTTCCTTTCCTCTCCTATTCATGCAGCGCCTTGACCACAACGAAAAGCAGAAGCAGGAGAGGACAAACCACCAGATGAGGTACGCTCTGTGGCTCCTGTTCGTCACGGCTCTCGTCGCCGCCTCCATCGCCCTGGGCCTCGCCAGCGAGCGCAAGCCCCGGGTGGGCCTGGTCATCGCCATGAGCCTCGAGGCGCAGCCCTTCATCGACACCTTGGGTCTCGTCGAGGTGCAGCATCGTGACTCGAGCCGTCGTCTCTGGCGCGCCCAGCCCAACCGGGTGTACGCTGGCCAGCACCGCGGCGTCGAGTACAAGCTGGTCACCAACGGCTTGGCGCCCTGGATGGACCCGACCCTCAAGGTGGAGATGGTGGGCGAGACCGGCGCCGTCGTGTCCACGCTCATGCTACTCGACGGCGGGTTCGAGCCCGACCTCCTGGTCTCGGCAGGCACCGTGGGCGGGTGGAGCGACCGCTTCAACGTGGGCGACGTTGGTCTGTGTGCCGCTGGCCGGACCATTCCCTACAGCGACCGCAACATATCGGCCAACGCGGGCTACCAGGCCTATGGCTGGGGCCACTTCCCCTGCTCGGCCCAGGTGCCGGATGACGTGATGGCGGCCGCGGGGGTCCGGCCCGCTTCAATCGCGACGCACCACTCGTTCGTGGCCCCGCCTGACGAGGCCACGCGGCTGACGGCCTGGGGCGTGGACATGGTCGAGCAGGAGGGCGCTGCGGTGGCCCAGCAGGCTCTGCTCTACGGCGTCCCGTTCATGAAGGTGGGTGGCGTGGTCAACAGCTACGCCCTGCCGCACCAGAACTGCGCCGCCGACCTCTTCTTCAGCTGCTGGAAGAACACGGCCGACAAGGTGGCCAACGCCACCATCTCCATCATCGAGCAGGTGGTCTTTGCCCACTGAAGCAATATAAGCAGTTCTCGTTTGAACAGCCGTTCTTGTATTTACACGAGCGGGGCAGCCCCGGCGCACGTTTGCTCACTTTCGGCGGAAGTGGAAGCGAAGGCCCAGCGCGAGCGCACCCCCTGGCAATAAGGACGTCACACTGTCAGTCGAGCAAGCAACCAAGGCCAGTGAGCACAGGAGCGCATTATGCGTACCAATCGGAAGCCAGATGGGCGCTGTCACGATCGTTACGGGCACAGCTGTTCGTCACACAAGCATCGCATTAGCACACGAGCCCACAACACGACACGCACGACACGCACGACACGCACGACACGCACGACACGCACGACACGCACGACACGCACGACACGCACGACACGCACGACACGCACGACGAATGGACGTGGCGTGTACCGGCAACGAAGGCCGTGGTGAGGGCGACCTTCTTGACCTTCTTGATGCGTCGCTTGCGCTTAGCGCGCCTGTCGCGCTCGCGTCGCTCATGCTTGGTGAGCGGCATCGGCCCGTTCCAGTAACTGACGTCGGCCAGGATGGCCTCGTCTTCGCTGCCCTCGAAGCGATGCCGCGTCCGGGCGAGATCGTCGCTCCCGCTGCTCATGTCGCTGTTGCTGTACCTGTCGCTAAAGCCGCCATAGTAGGCCTCGCCGTCACTATCACTGTCACTGTGACTCTCGCTTTCGCTTTCGCTCTCACCGCCGTCCGATTGCCCGGCTTCGCGGTCGTCGTCGTCCTCCTCATCCGACGAGGACGAGGAATACGACTCCGACGAGCTGCCCCACTCCGATGTATCCAGGTCTATATCGACGCACGGCACACGCACACGACACACAAGGACGCAAAGGGCTCGGGGGTGAGTGCGATTGTCGGGACTGTCAGGAGCAACAGCCGAGAGGAAGATGTATGCTCACCCGACTCGGACTCGGAGCTGCTGGGGTAGTAGCGGTTCCACGGGCAGGCCTCGATGATACGCCCTGGGGAGTCGATGTTAAGGCGGATGTGACGTCAGCCAGCGCCATTCCTTACATTCTACACATTGAAGGTGGCGAGGGGGGAGGCTTCGGGGTACCTCGCTTCTTCTTGTACCAGCGGCCGACGCTCTTGTTGCCCTCCTTCTCCATCATGGCGATGACCTTCTTCATGCAGCGGACGAGCTCGGGCGGCGGCACGTACGAGTCGTACTCGAGCAGGAGCGCCGCCTTCTTGTGCTTCCTGACCAGCGCCCGCTTGGACTCCTTGCTCAGCACAATGACGCTCGACGACTTCCCGCCGCCACCGTCGTCTCGCTTCTCCTTGCCCTTGCCGTTGGTGGGCTGCAGCGGCCGACCCAGCAGCGGAGCGCTCGAGCCCAGCGTCGTGGGGTCGCTCATGGACCTCTCGCGGGCCTCAGGCCTCTGCTCCGGCGCGTCGGGGCGGTCTCCGCCGGCAGAGGCCGGCGACGAGGAGTCCGGGAGGACCTTGACGAGCCGACTCCGTACGCGGTAGGAGGGCTGCCGGTAGGCGAACCGTACGCCGAACGGAGCGCAGAACGTGCGAAGGGACCTTTGCGCACACATGGCGGAACACCCGCGCGTATGTGAGCTCGCACCGCGTAGGAGGAAGCTTGTGGAGGGGGGGGAGAGGGCAAGTACCAAGATGGAAAGATGGCGATATCGCCCTCGTTGGCCATCTTGGACACAGGCTTTGGTGCCGAAGGCACACGACCACAAGACGCGGAGAAGTTAGGGTGATCCACACTAACACGGATGAATGGGGGCCGGAGTACCAGGCAATGRGGGCGRTTGTCGCTGCCCGGCCGCTCGGTCCGCAGTTCGACCTGGCACAGGTCYGGGTCGGTAGAGTGGGCGCTGATGAGCTTGAACATGGCATTGCACGGCATCATGTTGAGCTGCGTGCTGAAGTCCACCTTCCGCTTCCGCCGCWGTTGCTCGCCCGTGGACTGCTGCTGTTGCTGGGCGGCGTCTTCCCTAATCGGCYGAGGCAAGGGCGGCGGCAGCGGGAGTGGCGTGGGCTCTTCGAGCAGATGAATCATTCCCTCGCCGGCACCCAGTCCGGGATCGACATCGGTGATATCTGCGGCGGCTGCCCCCGCAGGGATGACGCCGCGTGGAGTCATAGCGGAGAACACGCGGAGGCTGCCGTCGCGCCCGCGCCAGCCCTCCTTGCGTCGCTTCTCGAGCTCGCGRAAGCGGTAGAACTTGAGCGTGGGCGCCAGCAGGCGATCCAACTCCTCGTCCGTCACCGCCACCACCTTCTCCCGCGTGAACGGGGTTTCAACCGTCTCCGCTGTCGTCTCCGTGGTTMCTKTTGTCGTTGCCGCCTCGCCCARCGGTCGCGGCTGCTCGCTCTCCACTTGACTGGACGCCGCCTCTGCTGGATCAACGAAAGTCACTCAGTCGACCAACTCGCCTGAGAATGTGGCTGTGGGCCGGGGCGAGGCGAGGCGGGGTACCTGCTCGAGCGAGCGGTCGTGGGCCTTGACACGCTGCACACGTGSGSCGGGTGCTTGGGTTGAGTAGGGTGCACAGCTCGCAGCTCCACTGGACATGTACGCTATCGCTGGCCAGGAAGCTGTCGTCCCCGTATCTGTGCATCACCTTCTTCCTGTGGTGTGTGTGTGTCCACGCGTGCCAGCCACCACCGACAGAGATGAGCGGAAGAGGAGTGCCGAGAATTCTGCGAACTTGTGGGAGTTGGGAGGGAGCTGACCTGGAGAAGAGAAGAAGTTCCATGACGCTCATGGGTACGCCCAGGTGCTTGGCCAGGTTGGTCAGCAGAACTACGGTGATGCGCCCCATCAGCCTGCAGACATGGTGGCCATAGGACCGGCGGTCAAGACTTTGTTCGCCGCGGGAATGGACCCAGCTCATCATCCGGGTGAGTACCTCCAGTAGCGAGTGGCCACCGCTTTGTCCTCGTCCGTGGCGTCGGGCCATGGAAACCATCGATGGTGTGTGACCGTTGTCTGGGTTGTGCGTGAACCACCACTTCTTTGAGCCACACGTACACATTGCGACCTTTTTGTGTGCGGTGTGTGCGGTGTGTGCGGTGTGTGCGGTGTGTGCGGTGTGTGCGGTGTGTGCGGTGTGTGCGGTGTGTGCGGTGTGTGCGGTGGCATAGCCGGCGGCCGACGTTTTGAGGTAGAGCATGGAGCGGCGGGACATGGCGTCGAGGTCCTCTGAAGAGGACAGGAAGCGCGACGCCGCGGCCTTCATATCACGCACGATCTGTACGTCGGCCTCGTCGAGGCTCAAAAAGAAGAACCCGTCTTCCACCAGTCGGTCCAGCACAACTGCTCCCAAAGGGGTGGTGGTCAGTCACGCGCCAAACCTGACCTGCGCACTGCGCACATAGGCCACGTTCAGCTTACCGGAGGGTGTCTCGAGGCTTTCGAGCTGCTTGAGCGTGTAGCGAGGCTGTTCGAGCGCGTAGTAGGCCGGGTGGACGAAGAGCGGGTGCAACTTCGCCCTCTTCTTCTCCTTCTGTGTGATTGCGGCCAACAGCCAAGAAAACGCGGGTTGTGAGGACAGCAGTGCAAGCACACAGCCGCGTGCGGGCACGTACGTAGACGCGATGGCGCTCGCGTAGAGCGCGCAAGATGGTGGGCTCGCGGCTTAGGAGCTGTAGCAGACGGCAGGCCTGAGAGACCAGCACGAGATCGAGCGGCGCGAGGAAGGACAGCACGCCGAGCAGCACCTCCTCCGGCAGATCCAGGAGACCGATCGTCGAACTCTCTTCCTCTCGCCCGTCCATCGTGGCGGTCGCGACCGTCTCCGCCGAGATGCTCGAGCTGTCCCGCACTGCCTCCTTGGCCTTCCCCGCTTCCGTCTCCCTGTGCAGCTTCTTCGCCTTCTTTCTCGAGCCTGTCCTCTTGGTCGTTCCCGGTTCGGCCGCTGCCTTTCCCGTCTGATCGCCATGTTCTCGTTGGTCGCTCTCGCTCTCTGTCTGCTGCTCTGTTGGCGTGCCCTTGGCCTCCTTTTCGTTATCCACCGTCTTGTGGTGCTTCGTCTTCTTCGTTTTCGGCTTCTTGCGGGGAGTGCCCACAGATGCGGCTGCATCAGCGACCACCAGCGGCGGCTTCTCCTCGGCGCCCTTGGCTTCGGGCTCCTGGCTGTCGTTACTGTTGTGGGACGAGGCCTCTCCCTCCTCAGCGCCGGAAACCTCGTCGCCGATGTCCATCTCCACCTCCTTCCCTTTCCCCTGCTCCCGTGCACCGTGCCGCTTCTTCTTCTTCTTCTTGCTCTTCTCCGTGCACTTCGTCTGTGTGTTGGCCTTGCTTCCGCCTATTTCCTTGGTGGCGATACTGTTGTTTGGAGACTGCCCTTGATCGTGCTGACTTGAAGCTGGTCCCGCGCTCTCCATACCTACACCGTTCGTTACCGCCCTTAGGACAGCCTCCGGCTCGGCACAGGGTTCCATCTGCCGCCGCCGGTCCTCTGTCAGATCTGATTCGGAAGGTGCGGAGGTTGTTGTCAGGGAGTGCTCGTCGCTAGGGCAAAAGGCGCTCAACAACGAACGATTTCAAATGAGAACTCTTAACTCTTTCTGGTTGATTTTGCTTGGATGTGGCAAGAAAGATATACGCCAAAATAAGGTCCTTCTTCTTGCACAATGCGCCAACATTGTTGATGAAGAGATTTCGTGTAAAATGAAAAATGTGAAGATGCATATTTCTTGGTGTACCTGGGGTGGCGCTGTTTGCGTGGCTGGCCGAGTCCTGCAAATCGACAGGAAGAAGGGCGCCCCCTTCTTCACGTATCGACTGAGTTGAAGTTTCGTTCTTTGTGAGCGTTGCTATGGGCAGCGTGTTGCCTGTTTCTGGCGGCGACCCGATAGCAGCCGCCATCTCGCCTGTTCAACTCCACCTTCTCCTGCTCGCAATCACTCGCCTCTCGGCCTTCGTGTTTACGAGCGGAACAGGGTTGTGCTCAAACCAAGCTCAAAGCAACACCCTCTCCGCAGAACTCAAGCAGCGAAATGCGTTTCATCAAATTTTTAAAATGCGTTTCGCAAATTTTTCGAACGACCGACAGGCGATGTTGCGATGTGGTTGCTGATAAGTGTACAAGTGTGTGTGGGTTCCAGCCATGGTTGGAAAGTGCGGGATCAAGGAGGGAAGACCAGGGTTGTGTGCGACACCCCTGAGAGTCCCTCAGGGTCCGGCCAGCTTGATGAGCTCGCGCTGTTGATCGGTGAGCGGCTGAGACCAGAAGGCCTTCTCGTCGGGATCGGCGTCGATGGCCTCGCGCAGGAGCTGGATGGTGATGCCGCGCTCCCACCGACGCAGGCCCACGCGGCACAGGGCCACCTGCGGGTAGTCGCCCAGGTACTCCCACAGCCGCTTCTTGGCCCGCACGGTGGTGGGTCGGAGGCCCTGCTCGTCCATCCAGCGAATGAACTCGCCCTTCTTCTCGGCCATGATGCGCTCGTACTCGTGGCCCTCCTCGAGGCTCCAGTGCAGCATGCGCACCTTGTTGTTGACGGGCGGCAGGCCCAGCGAGTCGCGCATGTCGCGCAGCAGGGCCTTGGCCTTGTTGCGCTCGTATTCGTCGGCAACGAGGGGCAGGCCCTCGTCCTTGCCGCTGCCGTGCAGAGGCACGCGAGCACCGTCGAGGAATCGGCTCTCGCCAGGAGATCGCCTTCTTCGCTTCTTCCTGCTCCCGCTTGCTTGCTCCTCGCTGGTCCCAGCAGATGACGAGGAGGTGGAGGTGGCGGCAATGGTGTGCCTTCGTCGCTTTCTCGAGGTGGCGCGCTCCTGCTCGGCCTCCTTGGCTCGCTCTCTCAGGCCTCGGTCCTTCAGCCACACCCATTCGCAGCTCGCCTCCTCGTCCGAATCTTTCGCGATGTTCTCGCTTCCATCATCTGGGTCATTTTCATCTTCTTCTGCTTCATCTTCGTCCGTTTCGTCCACAGCTGGCGTGGGGTAGGCCGCATAGAATTCGCCATCTTGATCTTCCTCCTTGGGCGCGATTCGCGCCCGTGCGGTTCGAAGAGCAGCAGTGGTCGAGATTGGTGGCGGTGCCACCCCTCCCGGCGGCACCGCACCACCGCCCTCAGGCGTGTATGTGCGAACGGCCAGGCGCACCGCGGCCTGGGCACGCTCCACCGGGTCCGGGTAGAGGAGGCAGAGCAGGTCGTACAATGTGTCGTCCCTCTCTGGTTGCGCTCTGCCCATGACCTTCGCTGCTACAGGCGGTAGAGGGGAGGGCGCAGTGGTGGTGGAGGCGGGGTCTGGCGTCGGTGCAGCAGCCGGAACTGGGGCAGGGGCTGGTGGAGGAGGCGGCGCTGCTTCAGCCTCTGCAACGACTTTAGGTGGCGTAGCAGGTGTGGTGAGCGCTGCTTCTTCTTCTACTACTGTGCGCTCCATCGTCGTGTGGTGTGCCGTGTACTGTGTGCGGTTGTGTTTGTTTTTTCTGAAGACTGCCTGGTGATGCGTCTGCGTGTCGTGTCGTGTCGTGCTTCGGACCACCTTTGACACGCAGTGGCACAAAAAGAAAAAGAATTTCCCAGGATTGCACTCTGAGAAGCCGTAACGGCTTTTTTTATGTCGGCTCACTGCGACTTCTTCGAGCTGTTGCGTGAGCTGATGATCTTGGCCACCATGAGCCGACAGAGGAGGAAGAACCAGTAGACGTTGAGCAAGCTGAGGGAGAGCATCGCGAAGGTGTAGTAGTAGCCGAAGAACCGGTCGGACGAGTCGGTCATGGTGGGCAGGCGCTGGTTGATGTCCTGCCACACGGAGAAGGAGTAGCCGATGCCCAGCACAATGCGGAACATTAAGAAGGAAGACCACAGCAGGACGCCGTTGACCAGCTTCAAGTACAGGTGTGCGTTCATCTTCTCCAGCAGCCACTGTATGTTGAGGAATGGGGTGCTGGCCTCGAAGGTGAGGTAGAAGCAGCCGTAGTACATGAACTTTCCGTCCTGCAGCGAGCGGAGCTTTCAGTCGCCATGCGAGACCCAACGTGGTCTTGTGCTCGGTGGAGGAGGCGTACAAGAAAGCTCACGAAGGTGAGGAGGCAAGCCATGCCGTGGAAGACCATAGAGAAGCGGAACTCGTCGTAGTGACGCACGCAGATGATGACGTCCCACAAGAAGAAGCCTACGGCAGTGGTTATGGTGTAGTACGCCACGGTCGAGTAGGAGGTGAAGGAGTCGCCCTGAAGGAGGGGGTCGAAGAGAAGTCCGTAGAAGGCGCCCACCAGTATGGTGAGGCTGAAGAAGAAGGACACCACCCGACTGCGCCACTTGAAGCTGTGGGTGGGTGGCAGATCGAGTTTGGTGTTGAGGAAGAACCCCAGCACCCACCCGGAACACTCATGAACCAGCGTCCACAGCAGCGCCGCCCCGAGGACCGGAACCGCGTGCACCGTGGCCAGGTTGTTCCCTCTCCTCTGCCAGTCCGCCAAAATGGCCTCCCAGTCGAACCCATCTGCTGCCGACATGTCGAGCTGTTGTGTGCGTGGTGGAGCTTGGTTTTTAGCCCCTTCTTCTTCAAGTGTAGGGGCACGCAGGCCGCCAAGAAAGGAGATCGCCCAACGAAAAGGAAAAAAGAGTATTAATCGATAATAATAGCAAGGAATTGCAAATCCAATTTCTTAAGAAATCGGGGGCGGGTACATTTTGTGATCTGCCAAGCGCATGGACGGATTGCTGGACAGCGTACCGATCAATTTTGACCTGCACAACAATCATCACCATCACGCAACGCCTCAATCTGGTCATACCTTGATGAGCCACGCTGGCCATTCGGTAGGATCAGCACCCATGCACGACATGTCGATGCCAATGTACTTTCAATGGAGCACAGACGTTACCGTTCTGTTTGAACGTACGTTCTCCTTCGTATCTGACAAAAGCCAATCAAATTATTAATAAAAATAAGGAATAACTGAGATGATGGAATGAGGATGAAAGCTCTTGTTGAAGGTCTCTCTTGGCATGATCTCCAGAATGGCACGTCGAGTCGCCCGGTTGGTACACGGTAACTGCCGTGGCAATCTTCCTCGTGGGCCTGTTTTACGAGTGGCTAATCACCTTCCGCCAAGGTACACTGACGCTCCTCTTCCGCCTTGTCCCTTCTTCGTCTCAGCCCTCACCTCCATTGTCGGCAACCTCGCTCCTCCCCACCGTCCATTCCTTTGCTGATGATTGGTCTTTATACAACTGGCGAGAAGGCTATGAGCAGAGAATGCACTCCAAGAGAGTAGAAGAAGAGCTGAAGATCCAGTGTGACGATGATCTGTACGACGTACAGGCAAGCCAGCCCCTCAAGAAGCTTCTCCGACTCACTCCCCAACACCAGTACCGCTCCCGTTCCTCTATTCGCGCTTGCTCGATGTGTACACTTTACCAACCACACCTCGTGCGAACGCAATAGAGCCAAGGTAGTCAACGACAACTTTCACCATCTCGTGGCGGCCGCATTGCACGTCATCCAGCTCTCCATTGCGTATGTCCCTCACCAGCCTGCCCTCTTCTTCTTCTTCTTGCGAAGTGCTGACTGACTCTTCTACGGCACCTAGATACGCGCTGATGCTGGTTGTGATGACCTACAACGTCGGCCTCACGATAGCTGTCATCGCAGGTACGCTCATTTCACTTCACTTGATCCCAGACTGCATCTCATCGCTCAGCCTGCGTGTGATTGCAGGAGCCGGTGCCGGCTACTTCCTGTTCGCTCGCCTGCGCCGCAACGTCGTCATCAACGAAGCCGGGTGCCACTAGTATCGGGTCCTATCCGCTGTGGACGTCGGCCCAGACCACGAGGCCACCCTTCTGTACAAAAAGCCACAAATGATGTGAATGTTGCAAGTACCCTTAACTTGCCTCTTTAACTTTAGATATAATCAACCAATGGGCACGCACGACCGCTGAAGTGAAAACAGTGGTTCACCCACAAATGAATCTTCGTTCTCCTTGCACCTCCTTTGTACCGCTACGGGAGCAGGTGCATTGTACAACGAAGCACAGCAAAGAGAGGATGAAGAAGGTCAAAGTGGTATTCGGAGAGTCGCGTCTGCTCATTCCGTGCGGCGATGGCAAGGACAAGGTGGAGCGTCTCGTGGAGGACATCAACAAGCGCTTCCAGAGCCACCTGGGTGACCCCACCGCCCGGGCAAAGGAGCTCACCACGTCCGACGGCTTCCTCGTTAATCCGCACGACATAATTGATCACGTAATTGATGACAGCGTCGTGCTGCATGCGCTCGATTACGCCACCTGGCTCCAGGTCAACCTTACGCTGCTCGAGAAGGCCGGGCACAAGCTCATGCGCCCCGACTACGCGGGCGGCAACTGGCGTCCGCCCTACCGCTACGCCGAGATTGGCAAGCACAAGCACAACAAGATTTACATCAAGATCGGCTCTGCTTCCGATGTCGTCGATCGGCTGGAGCTGTTCGATCTCGAGAGCCTGCGCACGTTCGGCAAGGAGAACGACCGCGCCCTCATCGCCCACAGGGAAGTCAAGGAGACCACGGACGGCACGACCTGGGATTGGTCCGTGCAGGTCCACTTCATCATCGAGAAGGGCGTCGTCGTTGCTGCCGAGCTCTCAGTTCGCAGCACCAGGTTCCTCCACCCACATTGCACTACAAAGATTGACATCGCGATTTAATTTGCTCGATTTCTTTTCTTTTTTGTTTTTGTAGTGACGCTCGTCCTCAGATTGAGGTGGTGCCCATCAACGGAGACCTCACCCTGGGCGCTGCCGTGGTAAAGCAAACCGCCTCCTTCCCCAAGCCGGCGAAGGCCTACACGCTTCCAGACATCAAGACCGAAGGACCCGCCTACGACGCCAAGGACTTCATTTCTGGTACCACTTGCCCCCCTTGATGTGCCTGTTCATGTCTTGCACAAGCGCAAGTACTTCTGCATTGCTTCACTGCGGCATGATGACCTCATTTGTGATCGTCTTGCTCTGCACCCACAGCCCACCTCGCGCCTTCGGGCATCGTCGAGAATCCTGTGCCCGAGAATGTCGCCAAGGGCGATCTCGGCATTGAGATCAAGCAAAAGGACGCCACCCAGCCCGACCAAGTACGGTTCACACACGCACGTAGCCCACACCGGTCGACTCGCTTACAGTTCCTTATCGTTCTCTCGCTCATCAGAGCTGGGCCTCGGGTGGAAAGTACTCGAATCTCTTCTACAACCACCTGGGACTTTTCAACCCGCTTGAGAAGGATGTCGCAATCGTCAAGGTCAAGTCCGAGTACGAGAAGGATGGAGAGTGGATCGAAATGAAGACCAGGTATCTTGCCCTTCGCACCTCACACGGCTGGCGTGTTGCTTGTTTGCTCACAAACCTGGCTGCATCAACAGGCTTGGCTCGAAGGGCGGTTACTACCGTTACTCCATGGGCTATTACGATGACGGCTTCGTGCTCGAGCCCAACCAGAGGCTCAACCTTGCCATTGAGAGCGCTGTCGAGGTCGAGGCTCCCCAGTACGATCGCGAAAGGTATCCCTTTCATCGTCGCCACAACCTTCTTTTCGTGTGCTGACCCATTTGCTTTATCAATCGCAGGCGGGCACACCACTCACTTCCCACTCCACTCCGCATCCGTATCACCTTCGATGACAAGGAGGGAAAGAGCTCGCAGCTGGTGATCGAGCACACCAACCAACCGCTCGTCCTCACCACTAAGGAGTCGAGGGACAAGTCGGAGAACCGCGTCTGCGACTTCTGGCTCTCTGCCGACGACACCGACGCCGAAGCTCGCGTCTGGATCGAGGCCTACCACGTGCCCGAGGAGCGCCGCGTGCAGTTCGCGAGCAAGCCCTCGGACAAGAGCAAGTACTGCTACAAGGATGACCTCGACTACCTGTTCTACCTCGCTAAGAAGGACAACAAGACCGAGATCGAAGTCGAAGAGCTCACCACCCAGGTACCACCTCTCTTTCGTTGGAGTCTTTGCTTCTCTCGTTGACTGTGCTTGTGCTGATCAACACCCACATCACAGGACGAGGGCAGGGGATACTCGCAGAAGGCCACCGCGCTGGTGGACCTGGAGAACAACTGGGTCTACGCCTTCCGCTTCGAGATCAAGACCAACACCTCCACCTCCGTCGGCCATTACCTCCTGCCCGACCTCACCCTGGCCTGAACTGGTCCAGCCTGCACTGTGCCCGTCGCTCAATATTTTAAAGATAAAAGATAAAAGATGCATAAAAAAAAATAAAAAAGCATAAAAGTACAGAAGATGAACGGGGCAAGCTGCGTGCGCTACTTTCAGGCCGAGGGGGCTGTGCAGAACGTCATGTTCAGGTGCCTCTTCTTTCTTCTCCTTCACCAACCGTCCGCTCTGCCAAGCCAAGTGAAGTGGTTTGTTATTCAGAGGGGGGGGGGTAAGGTGATGCAGGCAGACGCTGATGAGAGGGGCGCAGAAGCGAGGGCTGGAGGCCGGAGCGTCCAACGCGAAACACGACAGGCACATGGTCGAGCTGACACTGCAGTGCGCCCCTGGCGATGACCCGACCAAGGTTGAGGAGATGGTGGCCTTCCTGCGGTCGGGTCGCCAGTTGAACAGCTGGGGCGCTCGTGTCGAGCAGCTCGAGGAACTGCCCCACGGTCGGCCCATCAGCGAGTGCGCACCACCACACTCCTCTCTCTATTCTTCATCTCCTTCACTGCCTGCTGCTTTGTCTGACGTTGGCCTCTGGTGGTCTCTGGTGTGTGTAGGCACGAAGTGCACACAGGCAACGTTGACAACTTCCAGTGGAACTCCAATGTGGAGATGTACCTCTGACGTTATCATAACAACGAGTGAACGTTTGTGTGGTGACTGTACAGAAGTGTATTTGGCTCGACCTTCTTCTAGAAGAGAGTGCACTGCTCCTTGCCGCCCAGCTTGCCCAGGCTCTTCATACGTCGCAGCGAACCCAGGCCCGACTTGCCGCCGCTATCCTTTCTCTTCTTCTTGCCATCGGCCGCACCGCTGGCGCCCTCAATCGACTGCCGGATGGCGCGCACCAGCTCGAAGAAGGCTTGCTCGACGTTGACGCGCGACTTGGCCGACGATTCGATGAAGGGGCAGCCGAATGACTTGGCCAGGTCGGCGCCCTGCGAGGTGGCGACCACCCGCGAGTCCTCGAGGTCGCACTTGTTGCCCACCAGCACCATGGGCACCCGATCCTCTTCCTTGACCCGCAGGATCTGCTCGCGGAACACGCTGAGCTCCTCGAACGACGACGTCGACGTGATGGAGTAGATACACAAGAAGCCTTGGCCGGTCCTCATGTACTGGTCCCTCATCGCACTGTACGTGTGCAATAGGAAGGAAGATTAGTCAAAAGTGGTTCACCACCACTATGCTGAAGATGCCAAGGGCGAACCTGAACTCTTCCTGGCCAGCGGTGTCGAGGATGTCGAGTAGGCAGGTGGTGCCGTCGATCTCGACCTGCTTGCGATAGGAGTCCTCGATGGTGGGGTCGTAGTCGTCCATGAACATGTGGTTGATGAGCTGGATGGTGAGGGCCGACTTGCCGACGCCACCTGTTCCCACGACAACCAGCTTGTACTCGATCATTCTTGTGTTGAAGTGTGATGTGATGCTGCTTGTTGGGGTCGGATATGAGCGAGTGAATGCAGGAGGCTCACGACTAAGGGTTTTGTGCTAGTAGGACCTAAAAATAACTCGCTTGCTGAATGGCCAAAGCTGCTCATTGGTCCGGCTCACGTCAGAATAGAAATAATTCACGCATTTCTAGGATCATTTCTTTTTACGAACATAAGGAAATATCTGTTTTCTTTTTTAATATTCGGCTGACGAGTTCTTCGCCGAGAGAGCCGACGAGCATTCTCTCTTTCACGCTCGCCACTCGACAATGCAACACCTCCGCCGCGCTGCTCTGCTCGGCCTCTTCGTTGTGGTGCTGGCCCTGGGCGCCAGCGCCCGCTTCGTTCCCTCCCACGACGCGGTGGTGTCGTACGAGGGCCACCAGGTGCTGCGCTTCACCGTGCCGTCGGCCGCCCGCGCCGAGCGGGCCAAGCTGATGGCCTGGATCGAAGCCGAGCGGCTCGACATGTGGGGTGTCCACCCCGAGTGGGTCGACGTGCGCCTCGACAAGGCCTTCCAGGCTCGCGTCTCCGCCCTGGATCTGCCCTTCCACGTCATGATCGAAGATCTCAACGCTGACCTTCTCGCCGAGCGCGCCTCCATCGCCGTACGCGGACCTAAACTTTTATCAATTTAATTTAATTTTGTTTACTTCCATTGGTTGTTAATAATGATAATAATAATAACAATAATAATCCGTAAACAAAAACGCATGATAATGATATGCGGATTTATTGCTTATATTTAAATATTTTATTAATTTCGTGATTTTCTATTGGCAGGCTGCGCGGGAGCAGGCCTCGGCGTCGGCGTTCTTCGACACGTTCCGCACCTACGACGAGTTCAACACCTACCTCGACACTCTGGCCCGCACCTACCCGCACCTCGTCACCAAGAAGGTACTCCTCCTTCCACTCGCCCTTTTGTGAACCCACACGCGAACGCGTAGGCGTGTGCGTTGCGTTTGACACTGGGCGGCTGTGGTGTGGTATAGACGATTGGCAAGACCATCGAAGGACGTGCCATCAACGGCATCGTCATCACTGCCCCCAACAACAAGAGTGCGTGTGAGCTTGACACTCGGATTTGCTTACACTTTTCTTATATCTCATGTATATTACTTTTTATATATGTCTTTATATGATATGTGCAGCCGACAAGGTGGGCATCGTGTTCAACGGCGGGCAGCACGCGCGCGAGTGGATTGGTCCGATGACGAACGCCTATATCGCCAACCAGCTTCTGTCCCTCTATGACCAGGTCAGCACACCCTACACCACCACATGTGAGCGCGCCAGTACCACGTGGTGCCCGGACTGACCGCGCCAGCCCCCCCTTGGGAGGGGTTGTATCGTGCGGGTGTAGAACGCCCTCATCACCTTGTTCCTGGAGGAGATCGAGTGGAGCATTTTCCCGATCATCAACGCCGACGGCTACGTCTACAGCTGGACCAACGAACGCCTGTGGAGAAAGAACCGGTACCGCCCTCTTAACTACCGCACACGCACGCAACACCGCACACACACACACACACACACACACACGCACACGGACCAGGACTCTTACGAGACACTCCTGGCTGTTGCGCGCAATGTCCAGTCGTGAGAACAAGAACAGCTGGTTCGGGTGCTACGGCGTGGACATCAACAGGAACTGGGGATTCCACTGGGGCGAGGGTGGCGCCAGCACGGACACCTGCTCCGAGACCTTCCGCGGTACAAAACCACTTGGAGTCATCACCGCCGCCTTCGGTCACTGACAGGCTCACGGCGCGACAGGAGCGAACGCGTTCTCTGAGCCCGAACAGAGCGCGCTGGCCGAGTACATCAAGTCGCAGACCAACGTTCGCGGCTACATCGACTGGCACTCCTACTCGCAGCTCATCCTCGGCGTACGCCACCGTCACCGCACACGCACACGCACCACCGCACACGCACACGCGGCATAACAACCGTGGTTTATGCAGCCCTGGGGATGGAGCACCACTGTGCTGCCGAAGGACATCGCCAAGCAGAACGAGCTGGCCAAGCGTACGCTCTTGATCTCTTCACCGCCGCGCTTGCTTTGGGCTCATTGTTGGAGTGAATTGAAACGGGGGGTGTGCGGGTGCCACAGTGGCGGCGGAGGCGATCAAGAACGTGCACGGCAAGGCCTACCAGTACGGCCCGAGCGGTCCCACGCTCTACGTCTCCTCGGGCGGGTCCAACGACTACACCTACGGCGTCCTGAACGTCACCTACTCGTACGTCGTGGAGCTCCGCGACACCGGTACGGCGCCCCCACCCCTACGCTCTTTTCCTCACACGCACGACACACGCACACAGCTAGCACTGATGGCCGCGGTGTACAGGTCGCTATGGCTTTGTGCTGCCGCCGAGCGAGATCATTCCCACCGGCGAGGAGTCCTTCGCGGCCGTGCGCGTGTTCGCCGACTACATCCTCAGCGGCCTCTAAGAAGAAGGCGAGGTGTGGCATCTGTACCCGTACATTCTTTAAATTCCTTTTCGTCAGTCGAGCGCGTGGGGAGGTGGAGGGGCTTGCTGGGGGTGTGGCGTGCAGGAATTCAAGACAGGGCGTAGGACACGGGCGCGTAGCCCTGGTTCTTGGTGAGGGTGTAGATGACCGTCGTCCAGCACCAGATCATGGTCCACGTGACGGCCAGGAAGGAGAACCGCAGCACCCGCTTGCCCGGATTCTCTTCGCGTGGCACCTGCACCGTCAGCGACACCCACGTCATCCCGCCTCCAATAACTGTAACCCGTGTGTCGTGTGTGTCGTGTGCGCAATGTGTCAGAAAGTGCGTTAGAGACGTTGTGCAGGCGGCGGGTGACGGGTAGTGGGTACATAAGGCGGCCATGATGAGGCCTTCGACGATGGTCTGCGAGTAGCCGCCCCGGAACAGCTGGATGCCGCCGGAACGCGTGAGCGCCACCAGCGGAGCGCCTCGAATCATGTTCCAGTGCATGCCCGACATCGTGAATGCGTACACGCTCTGCGCACGCACGCACACCCGCACGCACGCACACCCGCACGCACATTCGTTACGATGGACGAAGAAAGAAGACCGGGGTTAGGGAAGTCGTACCATGGCGGCGATGAACCAGAACATGGGGATCCGGAAGATCACGACCAGGTCCCGCCAGTGGTAGGCGAAGAAGAGCGCGCACAGGGCGATGATCACCAGCGGCACGGCGTTGGTCACCATCCAGTGTGTCTTGGGTGCGCTGATCTGCCATTTCCATTCAAAATTTAACAACCAACCAACAACCACAACCACAACCACAACCACTACAACTACAACTAAGTGATAGCCAATAGTCAGAGAGAATGGTATGTACCCGCTCGCCGGTCAGGCGGCTCAGCCAGGAGGCGAGCTTATCGGGATTGGAGACCTCGGCGTTTGATGCGCGTGCGAAGTGGGTATTCAAGTTCCACGCATCACCGCTGGCCACGAACGCCACCGCCGGAACGCTGTCCACGCCAAACTACTTGGGCGGCTCGTCCCAGGGTGAGCACGACACCCGCGTTGCTGTGTCGTGTGCGTCGTGTGGTTACCATTTCATAGGCGTGTGGCGAGGTGTGCGGCCAGAGCTCGGCAAAGTAGACCGGCGTCCGCTGCTGCGACTGGGAGCCTGGTCCCGCATCGTAGCCTTGCTTGACCAAGCCCAGCACATACTCCGCATACCTTCCCACACGGCACGCACCACACGACACGCACGCTTATGTCATCACTATGTCTTCACGACACGACACGACACGACACGACACGACACGACACGACACGACACGACACGACACGACACGACACACGACACGTACCGGCACGGCTCGCACTTGGGGTCGTTCGTGGAGAAGAGCAGCACGAGGGCGTAGTCCCGCTCGAAGGGCTGCTTCACGAGCTCGTCGATTCGGGCGTCGTTGAATCGCAGCATCGCCAGGCCTCGCCTAAGCACCGCAGCCGCCGCCATCTGCGCGTTAGGTCCCGTGCGGGGGTGGACGCGGGGGCGCGGCGGACACTGTCTCGCACCTTTGGGCGGCAGCGTGCAGTTTTGCGATGCGCTCGCTGGCATCAGCTCGCGTCTCCTCGGCCGAGGCGAGCGCTGCGAGGACGATGAAGATGATGACGAGGCCGGTGCACCACGCCCCCCACTGGGACGATCGCAGCACGCTGCTACTCCCCACGGCAGCCACCCACAATTAATAATTAATAATTAATAAAAATTAAATTATAAAGTCAAAGAAAAGAAAAAAGAGAGGACAGATTCTAATTTTCTAAGGAGCGGTCACGCACGCGACGTTGGGTTGAAGGCTGCCGAGCGCGCCCATGCGGCAGTCTCCAGGGCTGTTGTGAGAAAAAAAAAAAAAAAACAAAAACAAAAACAAACAAAACAAAACAAAACAAATAGCAAGGAAAAAGCAAGAAAATTTTAGGAAAGAAATATAAAATATTAAAAGAAATAATACGCCGCCGACCACCTCACCCCAGGACGAGCAGCAATGGAAGCCAACAAGCCGGCAGCACCAGCCCGGCCAGACATGTCCGACGACGAGTACCGCAAGATCGTACGGCGCTGCCCAACGCCCTTGGCCGCTCTTTTTTTGTGTTAATCAAGTGTGTGGGCGCGTGCGTCTGTCCAGACTGAGCGAGTGCATGGGCTGTTTCCCGGGCTGCGACGTCGGGGCATCTACGACATCGTGGTCAAGGAGAAGGGCGACGTAGACAGGCACC
>CACVKS010000425.1:0-22793 GCA_902749335.1 Acanthamoeba triangularis
GTCCTGGGCGGCGCTCTTGTTGAGATACTGGAGTTCCTGTTGGCCGCTGAAGGTGCCCTGGCTGGGTGGCGTGCCGAACAGCTTGGCGTGCTCCTGCTCGAATCGGCTGGGCAGCAGGCCGAAGAAGATGCCTCGACCGTTGATCAGCTCGAGCCCATCCCTAGGCAGGTACAGCCAGGCGCCAACGAGCAGTTCAATCAGGAAGTTGAGCGTGTAGCACACGCCCATGATGGTCTTGAAACGGTAGTAGGAGGCGTAGCCCTGGCTGCAAACGTTGCAAGGACCGTTAGCGGTCTTAAAAAAAAGCGGGGGGGGGCAGTGGTTGAAGAGTACGGACCTGACAATGACCATGAGCGGCAGCATGAAGAACCAGACGGTAGCCAGAACGGCGAAGGGGATGTGGAAGCGGATCTTCAGTTCCTTGGAGTACCCGTGGAGCACCTCGCCAGACCGCCGAGCACGTTCCTGGTGTTCCGGGCCTGTTCGAGTGACAATTGTCCCCTGAGTTAGTACTTAAGCCGTAGCCACGCACGCGAACCCAGCCGGTGGGCACGTACTGATGCTGTCTGTTCGTTGAATGTCCTGGTAGACGCTGAAAACGAAGTACACCCAAATCAAACCTTTTCACCGAACACGTGTAATTAGTACTGATCAGCGGCTTCTTGGCTCCCAAATGTTGCTCATAATGGAGACACAGGGCCATCGGCGTACCGCGGAGGACGAGGTTGATGATGCCTGGCGCGCTCTCAAAGGTGGTGTTGGTGGAGACGTCCTCGTCCTCGATGTTCTCCCAGATGTAGAAGGCCACGTAGGAGAGCGACCACACGCAGAAGATGCAGATCAGGAGCACCTTGTTGTGGATGTAGTTGGTCGTCAGGGTGTAGCCCTTCGCCATCAGCATCAGGAGCCCAACGAACAGCACTCGGCCGCACATTTCCAGCACTGCGCATCGGGCGCGCGTGAGTGGCCCGACCTGCTGTCGGCACAAATCCCGCAGTGCATTGCAGCAACGAACGAAGTGGCGGTGGTACCGTCGCCGAAGCCGAGCACACCCGGAGCGCCGATGCCGTCATCTGCGTAGATGGCCTCGTGGATGAACATGAAGAACTTGCTGCACATTTCGAGCAGGATGACACCGACCCACAGTTGGAACAGCTGTCCCACACGATCACGGGCCGAARTCAGTAAGTGTGGACGTGATCAAATCGTAAGGCACCGAGAGGAAATAACCATAGATAAAATACTGATAAAGAAATATACATACCTGGGTGACAGTGCCAAAGGTGCCATTGCGCCACTTGAACGAGAGGAGAGCGACGACGAGCGCGGCCACGATGAAGTAGAAGAGGAAGTAGCACAGATATAACACAGCAAGACCTGGATGAAGATGCAGCACCGACGAAACCGTTAGCTTTACCACCACCGATTCAAGCGAGGCGGCGACATTCAATCTTGAGGATTACCCTGGTCTTCGTACGAGAACTGCTGTTGCCAGTAGTCACCTGTATTTCAAGAACATTTAAGTCAATACACCAATGCACCAATAAACCAATATATAATACGTAATAACGCAGGTGGATGAACCATGGTTGAGCATCTCGAGCGTGTACTTGAAGTCGATGGGACCCTTCTCGCACCTCGAGACGGCAAAGTACCAGTACCTGTAGGTGAAAGAAAAATAATGATATAGTGATATAATTAACATAAGCGCCGTTGTGTATCAACCATCGTTGGTGAGTTACACGTAAGCGCTGCCAGGAAACGTTTGGCAGGTGGGGCGCACCTGGGGCGTGTCTTGTCGGTGAAGTGCGTCAGGAGGAGGTGGTTGGCCGTGATGGGCTGCATACCTGCCGCCCGGCCCCTGTTCTGTGCGATTTGTCGGACCTGAACGCATCACACCCAGCCAACACAGCCTTTCTTATCAGCACGCTGCGTTGCATTGCGCTGCCTGGCGTGGCGTTTACCTTCTCGCAGGAGAGGCCCTTGTCGTAAACCTCATCCCATACGGTGTCGTCAAATGTGAGGAGCACAAGGTCGGTCTCGTTCTTGATGTTGCCCGGCGTGAAGCGCATCAGCCCCTTGCCTGCCCACACAGGCCCACGGGTGAGGTTCAGCGGCGAAAAAGAGAATGAAAAGTAAATAATAATAATGTTGCAACACGAAATAAAGGGGCAGGAACCAGCGTACGCTTGTTCTGCTTTCATCATCATTTTTTTTAAAAGAGGAAAAAAGAGCAAATAAATGCTAATGGGTTGATTTGGTGTAATCATATAATCATAAAATCTGAAGAGGTGAGGAAGGCAAACCCGCATCGGAATAGCAGAACTTGGCCACGAATTCGAGGGGGCTTTGCTGCTGGTTGAAGTTGTCCTCCACCACACGGCCCTGCGCCCAACCGACCAAGCAAACCACCAGCACCAGCGTCGCAACTGCCCTCTGCGCTCCCATCTCGCCTCAGCTCAGTAAAGTTGGCGGCCGTAGACAATAAACAGTTTTCCGGCTTCAGCAATTACGGAGTTAAACAGTCTCGGAAGCTGTTGTGTTGCGTCTTTGACGAGAAGAGGACGCAGGTCAGTCTGTGTCTGGCGAAGGTTAATTGGACAGATCACTAAAACGACCAGCAATTCCTGACCCTGGTTTCTCTCTTTGTTGTCGTTGATCTATTCAGTGTGCCTCCGTTGCATCTCGCGCTGCAAGTTTTGTGCCGCGCTCTGATTCCCACTCGAACGGAACCCCTGGTGTCGCGATACCGATCGAGTCAGTCATGCGTGGTGCGGTGTTTCAGGCGTTGGTGGGTGGTACCTCGATGAGGCGTTGGTAGTGCTCGGGCCTGGGGTCGTGTCCGGCCTCCTTCATTTGCGAGAAGACAACGTCGGCCCGGCCGATCTGCTTTGCGCCGACGTAGAGGCTGAGCATGCGGGCGAAGATGTCATACGGCGGGATCATCATGGTCTGCGCCAGGTCGTAGGCCCGCTTCGCCAGCGCTAGCACTTCCTCTTGCGACGGGATCGGCTCCTTGATGTAGCCCACTTGCCCTTTCCTCCTGCATCGCCGCCCGCCACTCGTTAACGTCATTGAAACGAGTCAAAGAAGAAGGTACAGCCAGCCGTACGACAAGTCGGCGATCTTCTCCAACAGGTTCATGTAGATCACGTAGGTGTCCTCGTCTGGCTCGCATAGCGGCTCGGGGAGGCCCTGAAGAAGAAGAAGAAGAAGAAGAAGAAGAAGAGAGAGGACCTTGAGTCGGTCTCGCACACAACGCCACACACGGTGGAGCCGGTCTGGGGTTGTGTGCCGTTGGCCGTGTCGACATGCGTGGGGAGGGTGGTACGCCGTACCTCAGTGTGGGTGCTGTAGGAGAGCCTGGTGGTGCGAGGGTGCATGAGATTGAAGATGGCCGTCGCCTTGCCCAGGTGCAGCGCTTTGCAATAGGACAGCAGCGCGCGGTTGAGTACGAACACCTCGAGCTCTCGACCTGTGTGTATGTGTGTGTGGCGGCAAGCCCAATGCCGAGCCATAGCGATACGAGCGTTAGCCAAGACCGAACCGCCACTCGCGTCGTACGACATGCAGATCGTACCGGGGTGGTCGGCATAGTAGTTGCCCACAAAAATATTGAGGAAGTCCGGGATGGTCTCTTGGAAGTGGATGGCCTGGGCGATCCGCATGTAGAGGGCCGGCGACGGCTTGACCGGATTCTTCTTCTCTCGTAGCGCCTTGAACACTCTGTACATACATCGGCCAGCGTAAATCGAACATCAGCAACAGCCATGTACACGGACTCCAGAGCCGATCGGCACCTACCGATCCAGCTGTGCGAGCCGAAGGCCGGGGAAGGCGAGGTCCATGATGGCAGTGGTCACCACCACTTGATGTTTGTCAAACTGAGTGAGCAGGCTTTCAATCGCGGGTTTCACTGCGAGCAAGAACAAGCCATTCATGGTCAGACGTCGCAATGCAACAAAACACCGCAGGTGTGGTGGTTGTGGTCCACGCGTGTGGGCCGAGATACCTCCGGTCGCGCGGTAGAACTGGAGAAGGGAGCGGTAGCCGCTGAAGTTGCTGGCGCCGTGGCTGGCCGACTTCTTCATGACCTGGGTAGCGAGGGTCGCCAGCCGGTAGGCATCGGGCAGCACCTGCGGCGTCAGCGTGCCCTCCGACACCATCGCCGACATGCAGCGCACAAGGAAACTGAGCGTGTCCGGGTGCGGCTGGTGGGCGCTGCCGGCGCGCTGTGGAGTGTCCGGAGTGGTCGTGTCGCCAGCTGCGCGCTGTGGTTTTCGGTGCTGGAGGGCGGTGAGGAACGGAAGCACGCCGACCTTCTCCAGCACTCCTCGCACCACGGCTCGCATCGATGCATCGGCCTTGGTCGCTGCACCCATAATCCACGTGAACCACGTTAGCGAGTCGACAGGTGCGTGGCCGCAGCCGTGCTCTCTGCCGAGGCCCCTCGGGTTGGCACGTACCGGAGCGGCTGAGCAGGTCGAGCGTGCGGATGATGGCTGGGACGTCGAGGGAGCGGGCGTGCTCGGCCAACAGGGTGCGATAGGCCCCGTAGTAGGCGTAGGGTCGGTCGAGCAGAGTTGATCCCTCCTCCTCCATCTCCTCGTGCAGCGCGTAAAGCACGTCGTCCACCTCGCTGGCTGTCTCCTTGTCCTCGGTCGCAACCGCACCGTGCGCCTTGACCATGTCGGCCTCGCCTTGCTCGTCGATGACGGCCAGTCGCTCGATCAGGTGCTGCAGGGCCTTGATGTCGTTAAGTCGAATGAACTGAGCGAGTAGAATCAGCAAGATGCCCCGCGTGTTGGCGTCCGCGCTCTGGTCGATCAATTCAAGCGAACGATGAAGGATGTCGGCTCGGCCAGCATTGCCTGCCGCCACCAGCATGCCCGCGAGGCGAGTGGGCGAGGGAACGCGAGGCTGTTGTGTAGATGGGCCGTCAGGCTTCATTTCCCGCGCAAATCGCTCCATCTCGGCATCGAGATCGATGGGCGCGTAGTAGGGTGGGAGTGTGGAGGCAGAGGCTGAAAGAAAACGCGAGAAGGGGAGCACAGGGCGGCCGCGATGAACTGAACGAAGCGTGGATGGCATCAAATCGCGGAAATGCGATCGTGCAATTGGTCGACGCCCGAGATCGCCAAACACGGAAGAGGAAGGTGCGAAGGAGGAAGTCGTAACGCAGCGAGCGCCGCCAGTCCGGGCGATCAAACGCGAGGCCATTCCTAAGCAATGGTTCCAGGTGTTGCAATTTACGCTTGATTGTCAATTTCCGTTTGAGGAAACAAAGAGAAATAGAGGCCAGGTAGAATTGGTTTTATTTGGTGCGGGGACCGATGGATGCTCCAACCCTGCGAAGGGGCTTCAGCTCCTTTTCAGGCTTCTCGCCAATGGTGGTTGTGGCGATGCTCCTCCTCATCGCCCACGTTGCCGAAGCCGACGTAATTCAGGCACGCATGGATGAGAACAGCGCCAACAAATTGTTCTTTATCTCCAAGTTTTGTTACTCGACCACAGGTGCTACCACATCCTTCTCTGGTGCATTCATCGTGAATCAAAAACTAACAAAATAAATAATTATTTATAATAAATCGTCGGCTCTGTTGATGGGGTTGGGACTAGGACTGGGCGCCCTGAGCATCAACACGTGGCGCGTGAAGAACGACACAGACCTTCGACTGCTCTTCTTCGATGATGACCTTTGGGAACAGGTCCACCATCGCCACCTTACCTGCCAGCAARTACGAGACAAGGTCAGCACACCGCCACACCCTCTGTTTTGCCGTGCCGCATAGCTTTGCTTTGTGCCGCTCATTCGTCTTTCCTCTCGCTCGCAGGTGGACGGCGTCGCGTCGGGGCAAGCCGCCTTGCGTGAGGGCACCAACCTGACGTTCAACATCGCCGCTCGTTCGCGGCCTCGATACTGGTTTGTCGCACCTTCTCACTCACTAAAGCCATCTGCACAAAGATGGTTTCAAACTGACCGTCTCTGTTGCTTGATCAGGTATGCGGCGTTCTCGCGCTGTGCCCCGGGTCCGATGAAGTTCGACTTTGAGATGCAGTTCCTCAACGACGGCCACTGGTGGGATCAGCAATTCTCTGTCGACCAACAAGGTGCGCGCGACAATCATGACTCGACTACGATAATCTATGTTGGCGGCGAGCTTGTCTGACGCGCTCGTGCTCGGCACATAACACTCCTTCAGGGCTGTTGGTCATGTTCATCATCTACTTTACTGTCTACGCTATTATCAACCTGTGCAACTTTGCATATATCTACACCAGGCCAGCCACCACCAGGGTACGAGTGCTTCGCCCGATCACCTGTCACGTCCTCTTCCGCACAGTCATGCTTACATGCGTCTTGCCTGCTGTGGTTTATATTTGCTCACAGCTGTTCAAGCTCTTTGCGCTGGTGGCTCTGCTTGAAGGCACCTCCAAATTTTGCTATTTGATCCACTACGGCCTCTACTCCAACGACGGCATCGGCATGTCCAGTCTCGCCAGCATGGGTGAAGGTACTGCTCATCTACATTTTATTGTTCCAGTCATGCCTCTTGGCTCTCACGGCGTTAACGATGGTGGCGATGGTGATGCTTACGAATGCACAATCACTGAACAGTGCTCAATCTGGCGGTGACGCTGGGCTTAATGGGATTGCTGGTGCTGTTGGGCCGTGGGTGGGGTCTGAGTTCGCTCAAGCTCTCTAATCTCAGCTCCAATATGTTCATTCTGATCACCATGTTCTACGTCCTCTACGTCGCCTTCTTCCTGTGGGGCGACATCAACTACGACCCCGAGTCCACCGATGTGCGTTCCCTCTCTTTTCATCAGTCACACGTCACGCCTCCTCGGTTGACGCTCGTTCCCCCACTACCACCCATCAGATGATGTTCGAGACCGCTCCCGGCGTGATCGAGCTGGTGCTACGCATTGCGATTTGGGTGTTCTTCATCTTTGGCATCTGCATGATCCTGCTCGACAAGAAGGTGGCGGTCGCGTCGACTAGAGACGCCGACGACGAAGAAGGTCGGGCCGCTCACTCGCAGGAGGGGCGCCTCAGCGTAGAAGCCGAACGCGATGACGAGGAGCGTTTGCTTCGACGACCGCGACGCAGCCGAAGACGCGAAGGCAGCGAGGCGGAGGCTGATGAAGAGGAGGAGGAAGAGGAAAGAGAGGACGAGCCGAGGCGCGAAGAACGGCGAGACGTGGAGCGCACAGAGACTTCTTCTCACCCACCAGCGTCTGACCACCCTGGTGTCTCTCTGGAATCAGCAGACAGACTCGAAGCTAAGAAGCGATTCTACCTCGGGCTGGCTATGCTCGGTAGCCTCTGGTTCCTCAGCGTACCGCTGATGGTCGCCTTGAGGTACGCATCCGCCACTGCCATGCGCACGACGCGCACCACCGCACACGCACAACACACACACATGCCAATGTTGACCTGATGTGCCACATGTGGCTGTGCCGCTACAGTGAAAGTTTCCCTGTGTACTACCGACTGAAGGCCGTTGTGGCTTTGTCCTACACGGTCAACTTCATCATCATCGCCATCTGCTCGCTTTGGCTCTACCCCGAGCGCGACGGCCTGTACCTCATCAACGGTGGCGGCGTCTTCCTCGATCTCTCCTGGCCGTACATACGCTCCCCCACCTGGAACAAGCACTTGTATGTCGTCAGCCTCTTACGTGTTACGTTGCGAGCAGGACCTTTGGCGCGCGAGGCGGAGAGTGGCAGGAAATACAGTCGCCGCTGCTCCCCAGCAGCACAACACCCTTGTCCTCATCATCGTCAGCGGCCGCCTCCACTACCACCGTGCTATCAACAGCTCCGCCTCCGGCCTCCTACACCAACGAGGCCGCGCCTCGACAGCCTACTGGCGGCCGGACAGCACCAACTGTACCCGCAACAGGCAACGCGCAGGCGGTCTACGATTCCCTATAGGGCCGCAGCACGAGCTCGATACGGAGTACGCCACATCGACACACGCGAACCAGAGCACCCTCCACGCCTTTTCGGCCGCGTTTTGATTTTTCAAACCTTTGGCCTTTTTTCCAAATCAAGGCAAGTGCGTGTCTTTTCTAGGACGTCGCACACAGGGAGACGAAAGAAGACCCTACTAGGGTAGAGAGCGCACGCTCTTCCTGCGCCTTATTGCTTTTACTTGAATCTATTATTTATTTATTTATCTATTTATTGGGATTATCTCGAAGGATCTCGGTCCCTCTCCCTCTCCTCTTCCCTTCTACACATAAACCATGTCCTTCACCTCGTGGAGGAACTGCCTGGTTCGAATACGGGTGGGATGGACCGGCCAGGGCGAGCGGCTCAAGGTGGTGGCCGCCCTGGTGCTGGCGCTGGTGGTGGCCACCACCTGCCTGCTTGGGATGCTCCACCACGGTGAACCCGAGCACTCGTGCGCCTTCGCTACCACAGACTCGTGTCCGACCTTTGCCAGCATCACCAGTCGAAGCCTGCGAGTGACTTGGCGGCCTCCTTCCAGTGCCTACCTGGTGCGCCGCTACGAGCTCTACGCGGCCGAGAGCTATGCCCTCACGGGCGAGAGCGGCGCTAACCCGCGCACCAAGGTCTACAGCGGGCTCAAGCGGTCCGTTGAGCTGAAGGACCTGTCGCCCTGCACCAGCTACAACTTCACGGTGCAGATCATCGGCTACAAGGACTCGATCCGGTCTTCGTGCTGGCGCTTCATCAAGACGCTGGGCGAGGAGGACGGCAACCTCCTGGCCAACCCGTCGTTCGAGGAGGTGGGCAGGCCCCTCACTCCACAGATGGACTATGGCGACCAGCCGTTCGCGGCCTACTGGGAGCCGCTCATGATGCCCTACTCGCTCAAGCTGCTGCCCAAGCGAGGGCGGACCTGGTACACACACAGTAATGACGCCCCAAACAAGCGAGCAGCCCATCAGTGGGTACGTACCTTCCCCTGCACTTGTGCCCGCTTGTGTGCCCTTGGCGTGCCTGTGCATACGATTCACACTACACGCAACACACACGCACTGCACAGGTCTTTTTGAATCACACGGAGCCGACCAAGCTGTTGCTGTCCGGTTGGAGCAAGGCGAGCGAGGTGAGTGGTGACCCTGACGACGGCTACAGCGTGTACCTGGACCTCAAGTTTGTGGATGGCACCTTTGCCTACGGTACATGCCCCTCCATCACCTCGGTGGTTCTTCTTTTGAAGCCTTTCTCCTGCTGACCCTACCTTCCCTAGGGATAAGCTTGAACTTTGATACCGGCACTCATGACTGGCAGCGGCGGTGTGCGATCATCTACTTGGACAAGCCCCTGTGGAGCGCCTCGGTGGCAGTCCTCTTCTCGGAGCACACGGGGAGCGTGTGGATCGATGACATCGCGTTGACAGCCAATTTTGGTATCCTACGCTATTCACACCATCTGGGTAACCCGTTAACTAACCAGGGAACACCAGTGGAGAGCATGGAGCCGGAGTGCCGCAAGGTGCACAACGTGCCGTCGATCTCCTTGGGCTGCTGTCCAACGCGAGAAAGCATCCTGGCCACCGACACTCCGGTATATTCGCCGTTTCATTCTTCGTCAGCGCTGACGGCGTGACTCACCTTCGCGAGGTGCCCGCAGGAGTACGACGATGTGGCGATCGCGTCGCAGATGACGATCGACCGGTTGCCGGTGCTCGAGAGCATGGCCGAGAGCTGGGCGGGTCCCATCTCGGCCGTCATCCTGCTGTCGAATCCCGAGGCCGAGCTCAAACAGATCCACAGCCTTCGCAATCGATCCGCGGTCATCCGCAAGAACGTCGACTTCCATCTTGTGCACGGGGAAGAGGTACGCGTGGCGGGTTGTGACTGTGTGGTGGTGCCGTGACACCGAGGGCTAATTGGCAGCAATATCCGGGACAGAACATCTATGCACTCCACACCCTGGGCCTGTACCCGGTCAACTCACTTCGCAATGAAGCCGTTGTCAAGAGCCGCACGGCGCACGTGATGGTGTTGGACATCGACTTCATTCCCAGCCGAGACGCGCGGAAGAACATCCTGTACGACTGGTCTGGCTCACGCGCTGATCTCGACTGGGCCACTCACCATGTTGTCCTTGTCAGGCGGCTGTGGGACAAGCTACACGAACCCCAAACGGTGTTCGTGGTGGCATCGTTCGAGATGGACGACTTCAACATGCGAGACGTGCCGCACACCAAGGACCAGCTGCTGCGGATGGTGGCGCAGGACCGCATACGGCAGGTGCACAAGGACAAGTGGTTCCCGGCGCACGGACCCACGGACTACGAGCACTGGTACAGCACTAGTGAGCTCTACCAGGTGCCCTACCAGCGGGACTACGAGCCTTACTACGTCGTGCGCAAGGACGTGCCGCTGTACGTTGCCGCCACCTTCAGTTTTAGAGTGGTGCCTATGTCTAGTCGACAATGTATTTGACACTTGAGGACGATCTGCAGGTGGGATGAACGGTTTGTGGGCTACGGCTTTGACAAGGTGCGCACTACGGCTTATGCTAATGTCTTAACACGATTGGTGTGTGGGTTAAACATGAGCATTGGCGCGTTGCACTTGTACAGGTGTCGCATAGCTCGGAGTTGAACGCCGCGGGCTACTCGTTCTTCGTGCTGCCGGAGACCTTCATCATCCACGCCGAACACGGCGTTCCCCGATGGCGCGGCAAGGGCGATTTTGTCCGTCTCTATCCCCCCCCCCCATCGCCGTTGCATTCCCAGCGACCGGTCGAGACCGACCTGACGGGCTGGCTTACAGGTGCGGGTGCGTGTGTGGTTCAACTACTACTCCTTCTTGGGCGAGATGATGCTACGACACAGCACAGAGGTCCAGACTCACTCGCACTTTTACGAAGGTACGTCCGGATGATCAAACTTAGAATGAAGGGTGGCTGATGAAGAAGACGTCTTTGGCCGTGGTGTTACGACCTAGGCCGGGACTGGGCCGAGGAGGAAGGTGTCGTGGTGCTGGCAGGTCCGGTGTACGCCACGGGGCTCATGGCCAGCCTGGTCCTCTTCGCCTACGCCGTCACCCGTTTCGCCCGATCCCGCAAGACAGTACGATCTTTGTGATCAACACAAATAAAACAAAAGAAGACAACCAATCGCACTACGTGTATGAGTGTGAGTGCAGTGTACACAAGAGGCACAGCCCTTTGTAGGTGTGCACTGCCTGCATGTTGTGGCCGCACATGACGCACATAGGCTGAGCCAACGCGACAGGCGACGACGCCTGCTGTTGTTGGGTTGTCCTGCATCGCGTAACACAGCCCTGGAATGGGACATGCTCCGGGCCGGTCGGCAAGTTCCGGTACTCGGTACCGAAGGCGGCCGCCAGCATGTTAGTGACCTCGCGGACGACCGCGAGCGGCTTAAAGAACGGGTCGTGTAGGACAGCTTGGTGAATTTCGCCGCGCTTCGCCAGCACTCGAGTGCGGAAGGCCTCGTCGCGTGCGCCAACCGTGTTGTGGAGGGCATTCAGCGCGTTGGCGACGGACACGTTGGCGGTGAAGGAAGTGTTGTCGCGCACGAAGTCGACGATGCCCAGGTCGATGGTGTAGAGCGTCCAATCCGAACGCACGTAGAACAGGCGGGATCCTTGCCCGATTACCGACACGCTCGGCTCGCGCTTGACGAGTATGTTGCCCGCGTGGAGATCGCCGTGGACGATGCCGGATCGATAGAGCGCAAGCACGTTGTAGACTAGCATCAGGGAGAGCTTGCGCAGCGTGTCCGTTGTCGTCAGCGTCGCGAGCACCTCAGGCGGCAGAGCGGTCTTGTGGACACTGGCGAGGCTGTGCCCGCACCAGGTGACAACAAGCGGGCATCCAGTCTCGCCGTGTCGTTGTCGGCGCCACTCGTGCGGCAAGTCCCACGACAGGACGTGCGGCACGAAGGGCATATCGGGCAGCGTCTGGCGGACCGAGAATCCGGCGCATCGGCCTTCGAGCAGCCCGTACGCCTTGCACTCGGTCTTAAGGCGGTCGGGCCTGCCGATCTTGATCACAGCGGCAAAATCGCCGCTTGGGCTATCGACGCTCTCCGTGTCGTGCATGGCCCATGTGATTGAGTTTTTGCTTCTGTGCAGTGGCTTGTTTTCTTTGTAAAAGAGACGACCGGGACACGAGGTGAACGTCAGCCGCGTCTGATCCATCCACGCCGGGTTGTAGAGCAGGGCCACTTTGTCGCGTCTCAATTGTTTGATGAACGTCCTGCCCACATCCTCGCTCGTCGTCACGTTCTCCATGTAGGTCGAGCTACCAATCGTCTTGCGTGCGCGCTATGATGACCGGGCAGTGTTGTTTGTTAGCATAGCACACCAACAACCACATAAACCACTACCACACACTACCACAACCACGCACCTTCGTTTTGTCCCTCAGCAGCATGACTTGCAACATGAATATGTTGCTACATTGCATGATGCCCTCCATGACGGTCTTGCTCTCCAACACCAACTGCTTCAGACTGGCGGCTGCATGCTCAAGCATGTTGTGTGATGGTAGCAGTGGCTGCTTTTGGCGAAAGCACCAGCGCTTATGGCCCATGCTGGTCCATTCCTGTTTGGCAAGTAGCATGGGCGCTGTCATGTCATACAGCAACTGGCCACATCTGGCGCTTCAGCACAGGCATGGCACATCATTTTTGATGCTGTGCTTGACCTTGGTGTCAGCATTGGCCTTGACCTTGGAGATGGCCCACAGGGCTTCCACATGACCCTTGAGGCACTGGCAACCTTTGGTGTTGACCAGGATAGCCATGATGGCATTGAGCACCGTAGAATTGAGGGTGAAGTGGCTGGTGAGGATGTTATTGCACACCCAGCAGATTTCTCTGCAGATTCTGGTGTGTGCATGTCTGAGCAAGTACTTGACTGGTGTGACCTTTATGAGGCTTATGATCTGGTTGGGTTGGTGCATAATGGTGTTGCCCAGCATCTGCAGGGCTGGTGCCAGGACCTCTATGGAAGGGGAGCTGGATGAATGGGGGGGATAGGCAAGTCAGTAGCTGCCCCAATTAATGACTGATGAAGGGATATACCTCAGCAGAGCCCTGAGGGTTGGGATGAACTTCTCACTAAGGAAGGCTTGATTGGATTGGTGGCATGTAGGTATGCCAGTGCCCAGCAAATGGAGGAGAGCAGGGCACTATGCTCCTGGATATGGGGCATGAGGTGGAGGAGCATGTCCAGGACATCCTTCTGCATCCTGGGGTTGGCCATGACTAGGCCATCTGTGCACACATTGGAGAGGGCCTGGCCAAACTGGCAGAGGAGAGCCCACACAGGGGCATCTCAAGGAATGAGGGCCAATGTGCAAGCCAGAGGAGCACAGTTATTTCTTGCTCAGCAACAGCTGTGAAGTTGGCCATGGGACTTGATGATACATGTAGCCCAGACCCCATTACATGTCTGTACAAGGCTGGTACCACGATTTCGTTTTCCGCACGACTGTGCCCTGTGTACTTTGTGGCTTTCGACCGAAATATTTCGAATATTTCACATTCCGCCAATGACGAGGTGGAAATTCGAGGAATCCGTGGACCGGAGACTGTCGATGAAGAAGGGCAGACATCTGCCGGCAGTGTAGTTCGCAAGATGAAGCAGCAGGAACTGCAGGTTGTGCTGCTACGGTCCCTGATCAGCGTGGCGACGGCAGCCGTGGGCAGTTTGGCCATCGGGTACCTCCTCCGCAGAATCCTTGCCCCCAAGACGAGCGATACCGACGTCCAGTCCGCGCTCAGGAAACTCTACGAGATCGAGGTGCGATCCTCTTCCCATCTCCTGCCAAAACCTTTTAATTGAAGGTTTTAATCCATTTTATTTCATAATTTATTTTTTCATCATTTAATTTGATGCAAATTTGTAATCCGCACACAGAGGCAAAGAGGAAGGGAGCCCAAGGAGCTCACCCTCACGGAACACGAGTGCGAGCTCATCAAGGATGTCGTCAGCCCATCCGAGATCGACGTGGACTTCAACTCGATCGGCTCGCTCGAGGACATCAAAAGTACTGTGTGTGCCGTGTGTGTGTCGTGTGTGCGTTGCCTGACAGCCGCGCCCAAACGCGCACGACAGAATCCCTGCGGGAGGTGCTCCTGCTGCCCATCAACCGACCGGAGCTCTTCGAAGGCCGACGGAGCAAACTGCTGCAGCCGCCCAAGGGAATCCTCCTCTACGGACCTCCCGGTACGACGTTGCCTCCCGCATCCGGCGAAGCCGAACAAACGCTTGGCTCCCCCGTCACGCCCTCATGAGTTCTCTGATCGGCTTCTTCTTCTTCTCCGCCATCATCATCATGTGGTCATTGGCAGGCACCGGAAAGACGATGATGGCCAAGGCCATCGCCAAGGAGGGCAAGCTGGCATTCATCAGTACGCTCGCTCGCTCGTTCACGCGCGCGTGCCGACTGTGTTTGACGAGTGCTGGCAGCTAACCCTGGATCAACCCTTGAATGCAGACATCAACCTTGCCACCATCCTCAACAAATGGTATGGCGAATCGGAGGTAACACGGCCCCAACCCGCTCGAGTCCTCTTCCTGTCGCTAACACGCACACGACACGCACACGACACGCACACGACACGACACGACACGACACGGCCAACGACACGACACGCGATACAGAAAATCGTACGGTCCATTTTCACGCTGGCGCACAAGCTGCAACCGTGCGTGGTGTTCTTCGACGAGGTGCRCCACCCTCCCAAGTCTCTCATYCCMYCCATCCGGCAGTGACTGCCGCTGGCTGCGATGCTGGTCCCTGATCAAAACCAAACCCGCGCGCGGGTATGAGGYTAACCACACATCCGCCGCGCCTCCTGGTGTCAGATGGACTGCTTCTTYCACAGCGGAGCGYCGGYGTCGRGCAGCCWGCACTCCTACCACATGCAGGTCGAGTCGGTCTTCATGACGTACGCGCACTTCTCTGCCCCTCCGCTCCCCTTCACTCTTTCCTTTCTCTTTTCTTTCGCTTTCGTTCTTTATTAATAATTGAAAAAATGATTGTTTTCTCTCTCTCTCTCTCTCTCTTCTTCGGCGCCAGGTTGTGGGACGGCATCGTGACGGACAGCAAGTCGCGGGTGATCGTCATCGGGGCGACCAACCGGCCGTACAACCTGAGCGCGGCCATCCTGCGYCGCATGCCGCTCCAGTTCCTCTTCGACCTTCCCAACAAGGCCCAGCGCGCACAGATCCTCAACGTGGTACGCCACCCCTGCCCTGTCCTGCCCCACTCAACGCCCAAAACCCTCCCCATCCCGAGTACTCTGTTGCCCCTTCGCACGCGTGCGCTTGAGTGGTGCGCTCACTGCCGCTGTCGCTGCCGCAGGTGTTGGCCAACGAGCCGCTGGCGYCGGGCTTCAGCATCGACGCGCTCGCGCAGCTCACATCGGGCTACTCCGGCAGCGATCTCCAGGAGCTCTGCAAGAAGGTACCSCATGGCTCCRCGCTGTAGRCGACGRCGACGATGATGGCGATGGTCTCACGCGTCTCTCCTGCAACGGGGCGCGTCAGGCTGCTGTGGCCCCGCTGCGCCACTTCCTCGAGGAAGAGGAGAGGCGACAGACCGCCACTACCCCCACCACCGGCACGGAGGACGAACCCGCTACGCCCGGCCTGCGACCCATGCACATGCAGGACTTTATCGAGGCCATGAAGGAGGTACTCAACACCACCACCCCTCGTGCGTGTCGCGTCGCGTCGCGTCGCGTGCGTGTCTGTGCTGATACGACGCGCGCGACGGTGGGTCAGGTGGCGCCGACGGGGAAGCAGGCCAAGCAGTACCACAACTTTGCACAGAGGAGGGAGCGGGGTGGAGCCAAGCCCGACGGCGATGACGACGAAGACGAGCCGTCCGGGGCGTCGGTCAACATGGCCGACGTCTTGCAGTTCTGGTCAACTATGATGGGCGGCGCTGCTGCCCGCGGCAGTTCGTCGTCTTCGTCGTCATCGTCGTCGTTCCCTAGCACCGCGGCGGAGATGGGGAAGGACAGCAAGCCCAAGATCGAGGAGATCGACGTGGACGACGAGGGCGTGGCGCTACTCGATGAGGAGGAGGGGGAAGACGACGAGCGGATCGAGAAGTGGAGCAAGCGATTCGAGGGCGAGGACGGCGCGCGATTGCTGGAGCAGCTGTGCGGGCTCGTTGACGTCGACCCCTCCCAGCCCAGACCCGTCGTCCTCAAGGAGCTGGCCAAGGTATGTACTCTCAAAGGCCACCCCACTCGCCCACACGGCCCACCAAACTGACTGTGTTGTGGCCACGATGATCATCGCAGCACTTCCTGGACTGAGTCTCAGGCCGCGGCCGGTACAAGCCAAAGACATCAGAAAAAAGGAAACATGTTTGCTGCACTTTGCCGTATATCCATCAAACAACCTGCGGGCGAGCATGTGGTTGAAGGTCCCTTCGGTTCTTCGAGTTCTTCTACGACCTCCAGAAGCCGAAGAAGCCCTTGGCCTTGGTCTTCCTCCTCTCGCTGAGGTCGGGGAACTCGACGGCCGAGAGCGCCAGATCGAAGAGGACGGGCTTGCACGGGATGGCCTCGAAGTCGGGCGGGAAGTCGATSAGGTTGCCCTCCTTGACCCTGCGCGGGTCCAGATCGAACGTGTCCAGGYTGAGCACGGCCTKCCCCTCCTGCGTCTTCTCCTTCTSACCGGCCGCGTCGGCCTGCGTCTCSGCCTGYGGCTGCGACTCGGCAAAGGCCTTGGCCTGCGCGGCCGCACGCTTGCCCTTGACCCTTCCCTGCAGAACCTTGAGGGACTTGATGTCCTCCTGCAGCCCCCCACCACCACCACCGCACACAAACAACCCAACGCTCGGTGAATGAGTGCGACGTGTGCGGTGTGTGTGCGGTGTGTGCGACGGTAMRTGCAGACGTACGGTGGAGGGAGGCGAGCATTTGTCGTGGTGGTCGAGGGCCGACTTGGTGTAGTCAATTGTTCGCTGGAGGAGGGCCAGCGTCTCGGGCCACTTGGAGGCGTTGTAGTATGAGTGGGCCACATAGAAGCACCTGCCCATTGTACAATTATTGCCGACCCGGGTCAGWGGCCATTCGTCTCCGCGCGGGGCGGGAGCGCGGGGGGACTAGAGGACGGTGCGAACCTGAAGGCCTTGAACGTGAGGAGCTTGGCGGCGATGCTCTTGTGGTACTCCTCGTCCTCCGAGTCCCTCAGTTCGCTCATTTCGTTCACGTTCTGGATGATGGTGTCGTACAGCTTGATGATCTCCTTCGGGCCAGGCGCCCTCTGCTTGGAATCTGATAGCAAGCGAAGAACGAAAACGAGCGCGCGTTAGGCGAACCACGCGATTCATCGATAGCGCGCGTGTCGCGTGTGTCGCGTGTGTCGTCGAGGGAGGCAGCGGTACCTTTGGTTTCGGCCTTGCCCGTGAGCGAGGTGACGAGGAGCAGGTTGCGGTCGACGGTGCGGGAGAGCTTGGTGTGGCTCACAAAGTCAAAGAGGAAGCGCAGGTCCGACTCCTGGCTCTCGGTCTTGACGTTCTTCTTGTTGGAGCCCTGGAACTGCCTCAGCTCGTCCCGGAGGATGTTGAGCGCGTCGTTGTAGATGATGAACGTCTTGTCGTACAGCTCCAGCTTGGCCTCCAGCGAGTCCAGCGGTCTTGCCGTTCCAGGTCACCTCCCGCATGGCCTCGCCTTGCTTCTTCCTGAGGGCGGTGAGGACTTTCTGCACGTCGTGTGTGGGTGGGTGGGTGATGATGAGACGACTCTAGAGAGAGCGACAGACATGACACGGAAGCGCGGGCGTACGTCGAGCTTGGCCTGGAGGAGCACGTCGGAGGAGGCGCCCTGAGCGGCGGCAGTGCCGCGGATGCCGCTGAGGTCCTCGCCTTGCGAGAGGTTGTAGTTGCAGAATCGGATCGTGTGGTCGATCTCCTGCACCCGCACCTTGAACGTCTCCTGGGTGTCGGCGTCGCCCACCTTGCTCAGGTTGTCGTAGATGGTCCTACAYCGCGCAATGACACACGACACGACACACGCAAGGAATGCGATCAGGCGCGTGCGGCTCGGGGTCWGAGGGAGACACGAGCCAGGTRAGGCCTTCTTACCTGGCGCGGGTGAAGCTGTCGAGGGCCTGAGCCCAGTCCTCCTCCTCGAGGCGGAGGTTGCCGGTCATCCAGGAGGCGTAGGCCTCGGTCTCGAGCTTGGTCTTGTCGTCGGCCGTCTCGGCGCAGAGGGCGACCAGCTCGTTGCACGACTTGACCGCCTTCTTGAGCCGGCGCAGCATGTGGAATCGGGCGCGCGGGTTGTCCTGCTGCTCCTTCAGCTCCATCGCAAGACTCCACTGGTGCTCCAGCCCAGAGATTGTTCAGAGATTTGTAAGAATGATCATGTTGGAAGGGGATTGGAGGCGCACTTTTGTTGGGTGACCTGTTGCACATTCAAGCGCTTCTGGGTGAAACGGCCCTTGCCGTGGGTGAAGCCCAGAGTCTTGCGCAATCGCGTGAGTCTACGAGCGCAGTACTGCCTGTAGCGCGCGTAGTCCCCATGACGCAGGCCATGTTGGATCTGGGCGGCCTTTGTCATGTTCAACACTGCATGCCGTGGGGGGATCAGCGAGATGACAACAGAAGGCCATTAATTGACCAAGAAAAAGCTAATTTTGATCTTGAATTGGGATGGAAAAGTGTACGATCGATGGAAAATTCGAGTTTGGGGGCGGCAGGCTTCGTCTGCTCCGCAGCAGGCGTAGTCGCCACCGCCTGATCCTGGGTGCTGCTCGATGTGCTGGCCTCCATGTTTGCTCCGATTGATGCAGCGTGGCAAATAAATTCTTTTTTCTTTTGTTTTGTTTCGTTGTTTGACTGTACACGTCACATTGACCAGGGTACGCTTTGCCCCCATGCTGGAAGATTGGATCAACAGAAAGTGGTGCGTGTTGTGAGAGTGTGAGCAACAATTCTTTACAATGTGGGATTAACTCTAAAGCTCCACCGCGTGGCAGCAAAACAGGAGCGCGGAGGAGAAAGGGGGACAGAGGAGAGGAAGAAGAGGGTGCGACCGGAACGAGGAACACTCAGCGGCCGAGCGTAAGCGTGGCGCTTATTTGTTCCAGTTGAGGTAGGTGATGTCTCCGAGGCGCCTGGGCCTGATGCAGTGAACGAAGCCGAAGATGATGCCGAGGCCGATGCACAGACTGCCGACGACGATGTAGGCGATACCTGCGATCATATGCGAGAACACCACGAATGAGAAATTTGTGAGCCGAGCTGCCTCAGCCAGTTGACAACGCGCGTCCAAGGGGAAGGTAGGACTGAAGAAGAAGAAGAAGGGTCGCTGTACCAAGGAAAGGATTCTTGCCGCCGAGCCAGCTGACGGTCGAGAGCACGACATACTTCTTGCCGTCGAACTTGGCCGTGGGGTAGTCTGCATACACAGAAAGAAACACAAGTGACGTGTTGAGTACTATTGTAGAGAGGCGCCAGCGTCGCGAGAGGCGCGTACTGTTCTGAATGGTGACGGAGTAGTTGCCCGGCTGCAAGTCGGTGTTGATGATGCGGTAGAGCTTCTTGAACGTGGGCAGACCCGCGGTACGCATCCACACGACAAAGTCCTCGTCCTCAAAATCGGAGATCACTCTGTGTACACCAGCGAACACCCTGCGTGTGAGCATCTCGTAGTTCGCGCGCTCTCCCCTCACAACTGGGCGCGCATCAAAGGAAGGCTGGCCTTACCGGATGCCGGGAACGTCGGATCCAGGGTTCTTGAACTTATGGTCGAGATCGGAGCTCCACGCGATACCCTTCTTCTTGAGCGGCACCAGCTTGTTGTTGGGGTACCTGAGGGCGAACGTATCTGGTGGTGGTCTCGAGGTCAGCGAGCCCATCCCAGTACGAACAACAGCCTGGCCGACAAGCAGCGCCCAAGCCGAGGCTTCGAGAGTGTGTGTGAGAGAGAGGTTGCGTACCGTTGAAGTAGCTCTTGGCAATGAGACCGCACGGCAGGTAGAAGTTGTTCTTGTCGGAGGAGCCGCCCAGGGATTTCACCGGGTCACAGTCCTACGCCACCGCAGCACACACCACACGCGAGGGATGAGTCACGACGTCGCCGCTGCTGCAGAGGGTGGGACGTGGTGGAAGTGGCGATGTACCTCGATGTCAGACTTACTGGTGACCTTGTTGCCGCGCAGCTGTTGGTCGTTTCGGGACTTGACATAGCGCCGGTGGTTCTGGTAGTAGTTGGTGAGCTTGTAGTAGAGGTAGACCGGCTCTTCCATCTTCTCCTTGATGTCGAGCGTGACGGTGCAGATCTCTCCGATATCGCACTTGTCGTCGTAGCGAGTCTCCACTTCTACCACCTACGTGCAGACGACATCAGTGCTGAACGGACTCGCAACCGCAAGGTGAGGATGACGGATGGCCACAACGTACGTTGTTGGAAGAGATGAGCATCACCACGCCTACGGGGACGAAGATGATTCCAATCACGAGGAAGGTGATGATGACCGGGATGGGGGTGAGAATGGGCTGGCATGCCTTCAGTCGCTGCTGTTTGAAGGCCGTATCTGATGATGAAGACATGAATTAAGTAAAGATCCAACCAACCTGACTGCAAATCAGCTGCAAATTGAGGACGTAGAGGGCGTACTGGCAGGCCTCTTCGATTTGTGTTTCTTGGGCTGCGTGGGGTCATCAGACTTACAGCAGAATATCTTCCTCATAGTCGCCGACATGTCGAGCTCTTTCGATTAGGAAGATGATAGATTTGAGTCGCGCCGAGATGAACAGCTGGGGATGTCGTTGAGGTCGCTTCCCCGTTCGTCCGATTCGTCCAATAATTTTTGAATTAAATGTATCAAATAAATAGGCCCTGCTCTAGCGTTGTGGAGAGAAGAGGAACCGATCGAAGAAGGGCCGTATAGCAGCGCCTTCCCAGGTTCGAGAGGAGAGAAGCAGAGGAGGTGAAGTCGAAGCAAAAGACAAAATCGAATGTCGGGACCGACCGAGAAGGCAAACGAAGAACCTTGGGCGCACAAGAGAGACGGGCAAGACCCAGAAGCGTCCCGCTGGAAAATTCGTGGATTGGCCCTCTCGCTGCCCAGCGCCCGAGAATTCTTGCGAAAGAAAAAAACAACCCGACCGGGAGAGTGCTGGTCTAACCTGTCTTGTGTATCACACCACTCGGCTCGCCTGGTAGAGCGTGGTCACGATCCATCGCTGCCTCTGAGGCTTCAGCAGGCTCACGCGTGTGGGTGTTTTTTTAACTTGATATAAAAAACTTTTATACTTTAAAAATAAAATACGAAAACGACTTTGGCGCCATTATTTCAGTGTGGTGTACGATCAGGAAACGTGACTCCCGATTGCGGGCCAGACCACCGGAACGATCAGAGTTTGAGGATCACCATGAAGAGGGTTTGTTTCTTCCGTTCCGTTTCCATCTCTTTAAATTCCCCTTTCGTTTGATTCCCAGTTTTCGTGCTACGCCTAAAATCATTTCAATTCAATTCTTTTCATTTCATTGGCCATTTCTTCCCTGCACAACCTCTCGGCTCGTCACAGGTGAGCAAGACATCACTTAGGATGTTTGTGTAGTGCGATGCATGTTCCTCTTTTTCCTCTTTGAAAAAGAAGAACAAAATAATCAATTAAATCAATTTATTTAATTAATCTGCTGCTGATGGAGTAAAACCGTGGACTCTTCTCTTGATAGGTGCGGGCGGTGAAGAGGCGACACAAGCAGACCGAGCAACGAGCGAAGCACAAGTTCAGCGCGGCTGCAGGGAAGCAGACCTGGCGGAAGAAGCGCAAGGCGGGTATGGAGGAAACGGCCGAGAAGAGCCAAAAGCAACAGAAGATGAAGGAGGCGGAAGAAGAGGCAGAAGAGGCAGAACGGAGCCACACCGATGAAGACGACACCAGCACCGATACGAGCGAAGACGATCGTGGTGTAGAGAGCACCGCCAAGCGTGGGTCACGCAAACGCCAGCGAAACGGCCAAAATGTAAACGATAGTGGAAAAGATGAGGAAGAGGAAGAGGGCACCGATGACCCCACCGATAGCGAGGACGACAAAAGCGCGAGCCCGACCAAGCGACGATCACAGAGAGCCGCGAAGGCCAAGAAGAACCGCACGTCGACGTCGCGATCGCCAACGGCCGCCAAGAAGAAGAAGAAGCTCAAGAAGACGCCTGACTTGTCATCATCGTCATCGTCGTCCTCGGCCAAGGCCTCGCCCGTCTCTCCGGGCAAGAAGACCAGGATGACCACCACGCTGCGTCTCGAGGCGGAGGAGAAGAAGCGGAAGCGCGAGCGGGAAGCGGAGCGTCGGCTCAAGGCCAAGGAAAAGGAGGCCGACGAGGAGCGCAAGCGCACGGATAAGAACCACAAGCGCAAGCTCAAGCGCGAGCGCGAGCGGTTCGAGCGGGACTGCGAGCAGGAGCGGAAGCGACTCAAGTGGGAGCGGGAGAGCATCGAGCGCGGCTGGGGCATCGTCTCACAGGCCATGGAGGTCATGGAGCGCGAGAAGCGCAAGCTCCAGGAGGCCAGCGACGACATCGAGACCCGCAAGGCCGCGCTCGCTGCCGAGGTCGTGCAGCGATCGCAGCAGCAGCAGCAGGGCAACAGTGGTGGCCAGCGCTTCGACGTCGAAGAGGAGCGCCGGCGCCTGCGGGCCGAGGCGCACGCCAAGGCCTCGGCCGACCTCGAGGTGGCCAAGGCGCAGGTGCACGCGCACGCCGTGGAGGCCATCCGTCTGGGCAAGCTCGAGTGCGACAACCGGCTGGCCGAGCTGCGCAAGGAGTGCCGCACGTACAAGGCACGCGTCGAAG
>CACVKS010000426.1:0-17620 GCA_902749335.1 Acanthamoeba triangularis
CACCCCTGCCCGATGCTTCTGTCCCTGCGTCTTGTACCACTCCTCCGGCAGGGTCCACCCCTGCCCGATGCTTCTGTCCCTGCGTCTTGTACCACTCCTCCGGCAGGGTCTCGCGCATACGAGCCTYCTCCCGCAMGTACGCCATCTKCTTCYTCYTCTTCTCAGTATTCTTAAGTTAACTTGAGAAGTTGGAGGCAAGGGCTTCGGGGAAGCAACGGYAAATATTTGTTATTTTYTATTKKWCTAAAATAACAATAAATAAGAATAAAATAAATAACTTAAGMATTAKACGWTTGGTTCCAAAGGGGAAAGGTCATTGTAGGGTACAGTTGAAGCAGGTGGAGGAGACCGGRCCCGCTCCGGCCTTGCTGGGCGTCCAGATGCTGACGTCACCGTCGCCCTCGGGCTCGCCGTCGTCSACCAACAGYGGCTCCCGGAAGGCGGYCTGCGMGTGACGTGCGCTGGAGTGGTTGGGCCGCGGGTCGCTCCGCCACTTGCCSGAGCTCCTCTGGCTCGCYGGCGAYGAGGCTGGCGACGACTCGTCCAACTGCATCTGCTCAACGCGCCCGGCCGACAGGATCTGGCTCTGYCGCTTGACCTCCTGCAGCTCCTTCTGCAGCGCCGCCTTCTCCGACTCGAGCTGTGTGTGTGGTGCTTCCAGGTGAGAGATKGGCGCACAGGTGCAGGCAAACAAAGGAGGTGGCCACCGGACCTGYAGGCGGGTCTTGAGCTCCTTCTGGGCCATGGCCTTCCACTGGGCGACATCGCTGTCGGACTTCTTCTTCTCCTCGGCCAGCTTGGCCTGCAGCTCGTGGACCTTGCCCTCCAGCAGCTCCTTCATCTCCGCCATCTGCAGCTTCATCATATCGATCGCCTGCGCCAATTCACATCGCCCATACRTCAACCACGAGGTCAACGCATGTGACACCAGCGAAGCAAAGGAAAGGCGCGGGAACCTGCGCTGGATCGCTGGAATCGCCGGACTGGTCGATGAGGCGTTGCATCTTGGAGAAGGTCTCYAGGTCCTTCTTCATGGTGTCGAGGGCCTCCTGCTTCTCKCGCATTTCCTCCCGCAGYMGGCTCACCTCTTCGTCTCGGCTCGAATACACCGGCGCCCCGGACGCATCGGTGCCCACGGGCTCGCGCTCGGCAAGGGTCTGCTCCAGYTGYCGGAGTTGSGCTTTGAGCGMGTTCCGCTCCTGTTGGAGCTGCTTGATGTTCTTCTGCTCCTTCTCCATTATGAACAGGGCCTTGCGCTTTTCGGCATCCAACGCTTCCTTSGTCTCCCGGAACGCCTTCTCCAACTCTGAGAGCAGAGCGACCACCGAGCAACGACCGCGCGACGCGYGAGTGAGACTTGCRCGCGCACACACAACACGAGAGAGAGAGAGAGAGAGAGAGTATTGAGGTCACCTTTGACTTCGAGTTCGCGTGTCTGGTACCGCTGCATCAGCTCAGAGTCGCGCAGGACCGGCGTGGATCCGAATCGGTCCGAGTTGGTGGGYGACGATGACGAYGAYGAGGTGGAGCTCGACGACGAGGTGCGCAGCAAGGCCGGMCCGCCCGACGACTTGCTCAGGTCCAGATCGGAGAAMAYGGTGGCGGYGGTGGGCGACGGCTGCGCCAGGGAGGGCACATTCGACGAGACCCCGGGTRCCGCCRCCACYGAGGTKACGGCGATCGGGGCAGAAGAAGAAGTAGAAGAGGGAGTGGAGGAGGCAGAGGCGGAGCTGAGGGCAGCGCTGAGGGCCGACGCAGCGGCGAGCGCGACGGCGGGCGAGGCGGAGGGTGCGTGGAAGGCGCTGGAGCGACGGAGGGCCTCCATCCACTCCTCCATCTCCGGCAGGGAGCGGGCGTGGAGGTAGTAGGTGCGCTGGGAGCCGCCACTGTCGCGGACCAGCTCGAAGAGGAACGGGTTGGCGGGCGACGGGTCCGAGGGGSCGATGCTCACCACCTCGGCCATGGGGATGGTGCCCAGGGCGGGCGCGCCGGGCTTCTTGTGGTAGGTGAGCGTGTTGTCCTCCAGCACGAACCACCGCAGCTTGAGCGTCTTGATGTAGGGCTTCTTGCCGCGCTTGTGCAGGAACCCCTGCTTTATGGGGGCGACCACAGCCGGCGTGTTGCCTCCTGGTGCAGCATTATGCAGCTGTACATTTGCATTTCAGAAATCCCCCCCCCCAATGTGAGTGTCACTCATTTTGACAAACAGTCGTGTGGATGTTTAATCACGTACCCCAGCTGCTGCACCGGCCCCGCTCACGTGGGTCACGCGCATGGGCGCTGAAACCCCCTCCATCTTTGCCAGGCTCTCAACGAATTAATATATGTTTTATTGTTTTGCTGTTTAATTTTAAAAAACAAAGAAAACAAATTAAGAAAAGAAAAGGCGTGCAGCTGACTCCTCCCTTTTCCGTACGCACACCAAAGATGGAGAAGGCCACAATCCATCTTGAGCCCAGGCAACACGGTGCTTCGGTGGAGGTCAAACGACTCGAGATCCTCTCCACTTTTTAGTTGTGCGGCAAGGAAACAGGGGCGAAGATTTGAGAGACAAATCGCGCCATGGACCTTGAATGGGAGCTCTTCAAGGCCCGTGCAGCCGAAAGCATGGTAATCCCTCGCTCAACCCCCCCCCCACACAATGGCTCCTTGTGTACTGCTGAACGAGGTCTTTCTTATGGAAAAACAACACTTTTTCTCCACAGGCCCGGCCACCAGCGGTACAGGTCGTGACGACGAGCACGCGGGTCGAGGAGCTGGAAGAGCCCAAGCCGAAGCGGATCCGCGCGCCGCTCCTGGCCGCGCTCAAGAACAACCGCTTGTCCAGGTCGCTCGACATGCTGCCGGTGGAGGACCTCCACACCACTACTGGCCCGACCAAGTCCAAACCGAGTAAGCAGCAAAAGAGCGCCATGCCCGAGTTCAGTGAGTCTACCGGCAGTATCAGTCCCGACAGCACTCCCGATACGACGCGCCGCAACCGCAAGGTACGCTCCCGCACACAACGCCAACTCGTCGAGCGCCGGGCGAGTGATGTGAGGAACTGCACTCTGAGACACGACTCGACCACACGTGTGACCACCGCAGGGGGCTCGCAAGGACGTTAAGTGCAAGCAATCACAGCCCGTGTCGCCGCGCGCCTCCTATGACATGTTCAAGCGGTTCGGGCGCAAGAAGGACAAGGCGCCCGACACGGCGTCCTCGCCGCCCAAGACCCTCGCTCCGCCGGACCGCTTCCACAACAGTCAGTTCAAGCCTGGTTCGCTCGACGAGGGCGAGCAGCGGAACAGCTCGTGGGGCCGCGCCTGGAGCCGCAATGCGGAGAGGCGCAAGGACAGCAGCGGCAGCGATCAGCCCACGGCCGGCAACCCTCACCACTTTGTTATACCGCACGACCTGATGCGGCGCACGCTCGACCGCGTCCCCGTGGATGTCTATTTCAAGCCTCTGGTGGAGGACGAACCGACCGGCGACAATACAGCCCCGTGCTACATTGAGGGGCCGGACGACAACGAGTCCGAGGTGAGCCTACCCTACTCTGCGGGTGGCTGCTCTGGCTCGCACAACCAAGACAGCGACGCCACCGGCGAATCGAGCGAAGAGCGCGATTTCGGCAGAGGCGGCACTGTGCGGGCGTGCGGGCGGTCAGTGTCGACCTACCCCCGCGTGCTCGTCATGCCCGGGACTCGACTCGGTACGCAGTGCGTGATGTGCGACCTAGGCAGGCGCCTCGTGAGCTGTGCACTCACTACTGGAGGCGGAATGTCGTGCGGCATGTCGTGCGGCATGTCCGTTCGCCTGGGATCTGTGCAGGTGATCCCGTGTGCGACTGCTTTGCACTGCGGCTCTACCGAAATGGGGCGATCTTCTGCGTGTGCGACGGGTGCGGTTGGGGTCGAGCAGCAGTCGACGCGGCGCGGTCGGTACGGGCCGTGTTCATGCAGAGCCTGCACCAGCACTCTCTCATCGTAAAGCAATCATCACGGAGGGAACTCAAACCGACGAGCCAGGTACCGCCGCCCCTCTTCTTTCTCTGTTTCTCTCTCTCTTCGACTGTGCTCACGCATGTTGGCTGACTGAGCCCTGCTTCTGGCCATTCTTACAGCCAAGCGCAGAGTGCAACAGCAAGGGGCTCGATGTTGACGAGGCGCTACGGGGGCGGTCACGGAGCGATGCGACCCATTCGGCGAAAGGGAAGGTGAGGAGAGGAGCGCACCGGGTCATGGAAATGATGGGCGTGGGTGCCAACAACCACGGCGAGGACAGCAAGCGGTCCATTCGACAGGCCGCCGAGTGTTTGGTCCAGCTCGTGGCCAAGGCCCACAACAGCATAATCGCCGGCAAGTACGTGACCCGCACGCCACCACGCTTTGTGCCGGCGAGCAGCAGTAACCATGCTCCTCCCTCCCCCGCGGGTTTTCAGGGAAGCGTGGGAGTGTGGTACGACTACAGTGTGCGCGGGTCTCGTCGTTGATCTGGACCTGACCGTTCCCAATTCCCCTTTGGTACGTTCCGCGACAACCAGCCCTTGGAGGTTGTACGTGGTTTGCTCAGATCCATGCGCGACTTTCTGCAGACGGCCGATGACCAGGCCATTAGCAAGCGGTCGGCGCTGCTGTTCACCGCCGACAAGAAGCCCGCGGCGAAGCTCACGTCACCCCGCCGTAACTCCGATGCCGATGGGGGTCCCGACTGCAGGAAGCGGCGGAGGAAAGGTCTACTGGTCGTTTCGATCGGCGACTGCAAGGTGTACCTGTACTCCCACGCCAGCGGCACAATCAAGGACCTCACCGAAGGCAACAGGTTCGTTATCTGACACGAACCACCCCTGCACACACGCCGCACTCGCTCACTCACTCTTGGACGCTCACAGGCAGAACGCGACGTCGGTCAACGATTGCGGTGGACGTCTGGGTCCGGCGTCGGCCATGGAATCGGCGGATCCCGACCTGAGAAATCTCGACCTCTATTTTGCCGAATGTGACGAGGGCGACTGCGTGTGGGCGGTCAGTGACGGCGTACACGACAACTTCGACCCTCAGATGCTGGGCCTTATGCCCCACGACCTTGATGAACAGGTTCGGCACCAGCACCCCTGCCGCGCACGCGTGTGTGTGTGGTCCGCCCCTTCTCATGATGTACTCCTTCGCTTGGCCCGAACAGGAATCAGCTACATGGGACGACCTCGCCCCACAAACGGCAGCGCGCCTCAAGAACGAGTTTGCCGTTCGTGCGCTCGAGCATGAGTTACTCGACCCACCTCCACCGCCGCCGCTATCGTCATCGCCATCGCCATCGCCATCGCCATCGCCATCACCGTTGCGGGTGCGGTCACCCCGAATGCAGACAACTGCACAGGCTGCGCTTCACCGGCAGCCCTCACCTCGCGACGAGGCCCAGAAGCAGCAGGGCGACGAGCAGCTGCGACCCTCCCTCTCCACGCTTACCCAGATACTGCAGGAGCCCAGCTCCACCCAGCTCTTCTACGAGATGATGAGCCGGGGCCAGCGAAGTCGGGAAACCGCGCCCGTGGTGGTGCTGAACGATCACGACCGTGACAACTACCCTGCCGTTCCCGTAGTATCGGAGCCCGAGGCTGAAAGAGAGGGAGTCGACAACGCCAGTAAGTGCCCGCAGGAGCCAGCGCCAGCGCCAGCGCCAGCGCTGCCGGAGCTGTCGCGCCTCGCGATCTCTGGCACGGCCAAGCGGACCACCACTGACGGCGAGCGCGGGGCTGGCCGACGGCCGATCGTGCTCAGCCCAGCGGACGTGACGCGCAAGCTGATCAGCCTGTGCATTGAGCAGACCCTACATACGCGCAGCTTCATGGAGCAGAACCCCGAAAAGCGCCAACCGTGCGACTACCGGGCCTTCCCGGGCAAGCTCGACCACACCACCTGCCTCGCCTTCCACACCTGAGCCTTGGCCTCTCTTGTTTGTAAAAAAAAATTAAAAAAATACTCGTTTTATAATAATTTGCGAAACACAAATTAATTTTGAAAATGAACAAATTATTTATCTTTTATTTCAAACAAAAATAAACCTAGAGAAGAGATGGTGCAGAGCTGGAACTGGGCTGGGGTGTACTGGGCGCTGCGGAGTGTGGTGATGCAGCGCGGGTTGGTGGTGCCCCACTTCCGCGTGCCCGACATACGCTCGATAAATTGGGCCGCCCTCAAGGCTCGCGGCTGCCGGGGCGTGGTCTTCGACAAGGACAACACCCTGACCGCCCCCTATGCACCCAGCGTCTTCCCGACCCTCGCCGTACCACCCCCTCTTCCATCTTTCCTTCTCTTTCTTCTCTTTCTTACTGGTCCACCTCTGAACGAGTGCAGGACGCGTTGCGGCAGTGCCTCGACGTGTTCGGGCGCGATGGCCTGGTGGTGTTCTCCAACTCGGCGGGGTCGGGCGACGACGCAGGCTATGAGGAGGCCCATAGGATCGAGCGCACGCTGGGCCTGCCGGTCCTCCGCCACGCACACAAGAAGCCGCTTGGATTCGACAGCGTCATGCAGCACTTTGCAGCCCTTTCCTCTTCCTCTTCCTCGTCTTCGTCAACGGCCGTCACGGCGCCCTCGCAGCTGGCCATGGTGGGCGACCGCTACTTCACCGACATCCTCTTCGGCAACCTCCACGGAATGCTCACTGTCCACACCTCGCTCCTCACCTCCACCGGCGACCCCGCAGTCGTGAAAGCGGTGCAGAGCCCAGCCATTACACACAGCCCTCAGTAGCGTGAGGCCTCTTCGAGTCTGTTGTACTGACATGCTGATGGTGTGTGTCCCATCTCTATTTGTGTCCCAGATACGGAACTGGGAGGAGGACTACGTGCTGTGGCTGATGAAGCAGGGCGTGCGACCACCAGCCCACCCGCTCTATGACGAATCCATTCTCCACAGCTCCGTGCAAGGCCAAAAACAACTATAGCCAGTTCACTGCGTGGCTGGTGGCTCCTTCTCTCCGGTCATGAGCTCATGCTGCTTCTTTGCCACCTGTGTGCGTGGGCGCGTCGGGTTAGTCACGCGGGGTACATTGCCCACCACCAGTGCGCCAGGGGCTGGCGGCACTCATATAGGTGGGACGTGCCATCTCGTGTATCTGCATGACGCAGTCGCGACCGGTGATGATCATGCGGGCCACCGTCTCGGGGTCGCGCTCCTCGCGTGCGCCCTCAAACTCCTTCCGGGCACTCGTGCGCAGGACGTCGCTCCTGCGCCCGCCCCGTCCCTTGCGGCATCAGCGCGGCACAAGACATAGAACGGCGTTCCACGGGTGCCAGAGAGGGGGGGGGGGAAGTGCACATGAGTTGCCCCTGCTCATTGCGAGTGGTGTCGAACAGGCGGCATGCCCGCAGCACGTCGCGGTACAGTCGCAGGGCCTCCTTGCGCGCTGCCTTCGCTGACACACCCACCCTGCTCATCTTTAGCCAGGTTTTATCTTGATTTATCTTTTAATTTCTATCTTTTTATTTCGCTTTCTTTTTGGCCGTACTCGCAAGTGGCCAAGAAGAAGTTGTTGACGTATTGTTTGTTAAGCACGGGTGTGGGCAAGGGGATGTGCAGCTTATGCCGGCAGACGTGTTGGTGAGAGCAAGAGAGAGTAGTAGTGCATTTTGTTAAAAGAAGAATGAGGTGGGAGAGAACTGTACAACGCCAGATGACTACGCCGTTGACACGTTGTTGTGGAACGAGAATTGGACCTGTCGAACGCCGCCACAACAATGGATTGCACGCACGCACGCAAGTGAGCACAACATCGTCCTTGGGAGGCCACCGCACACAACACGCGCGCTCAACCACATGCAAGGGGGAGGGGTTAGAAGAACGGACCGTGAACGTGAGTGAGTCTCTGTCCCAGTTGGTGAAGAACTTGGACTCCTCGCCACCGCCACCACGCTCGATCTCCCAGTTGGGGATCTTGAAGGCGATGGTYTCGTAGGGCTCGGCCGCGAACAGGAGGTACTGGAAGTTGCGGTCGGGCGTCTCCACCTTCTGCTCGAAGGACGACATGAACCGGTGGCGCGGCTGGATGCCCTCGCCGATGTCGGGGTACTTGATCTCGAAGGTGAGGCTCTTCTGRCCCGAYGTGGGGTCGATCTGCTTCGTGACCKTGTACCCTGGCCGACCGATCTTGATCGTCCTGCGCGGTATCACCTTCTTCTGGATGGCCGGCTGCACGCCMGCAGCACCGAGCGGCCCGCCYTCGGCCATCTTGGCCTCGCGAGCGGCACGCCGGCCCAAGTTGTCCTGATGCCGCTTGCCCTGGGTGTGGGCCAGGTAGTTGCCCTCGGTCAAGTGGAGAGTCAGGCAGAGGCGGCACTCGTACTGGCCCAGATGGTTCTTCATGAAGTAGGGATCCTTGGCCAGATCGATTACTTCCATCGCCAACCGCCTCTGCCGCTCCCTTCGGTCGGCATTGGCCTGCGACTCGGAAGCGATACCTCCCGATCCCGTCTTGGCCTAGAGAGAGAACAAAATCAGTGCATTGAAATGCAGCTCGAGAATCGATCAAATTGATCGAATCAGGGAGGGGGGCGAGGAGAAGGTGAGGAGAAAGTAGATGGAGTACGTACTCCTCTTTCCATGGACCCCATTGTGTTGGCTTGATGTGAATTGCGGCTGATCTGGAAATGAAGAGCAAAACGATCAAATCAAAATAAAATCTCTGCTTTTTTCTTTCCAACATTTCCCAGCTTCTTCTGGCACTCTCGAAATTTCGGCACCTCCAGGTACGCTGCTCGCCACAAGATGGAAGCGGGGCTCCATCACGGCCTCCTGGACGCGACCACTATTGGACTCACCATCATATGCCGGTAAGACGCAGCACTTTCTAAACCCAGTACTCGTGGTGTTGTACTTACAACTCTTTGCCCCCCCCCCCCGTACACGCTTTCGCGAAGGTTGGATGAAGATGTGAGGGGCAGCCTGCAGCTCAAGGTCTGGTGCAAGTCGGGAGAGCCCAAGGCCTCCACCTGGCGAGAAATTGCCGCCAGCGACCACGAGCCTCAACCGTACGTGGGCAGCCGCTGCTCTGAGCAATGAAACTCGTGCCTGCAACCACCAACCCTCCGACTACTCTGCCGGGCCGGCTCTGGACTGGTGCAGGAGGGGGACTGAGGCCGAGTCACAGAACGGGGTGGAGTTCCCCGTGGTGGAGGTGGAGCACTGCTTTCACTCGCCCAAACAGCTTAAGTTCATCATTGGGCGGTGTCGCGGGGCGGGAGGGGGCAAACGAACCACCGCGCCCAACAGCGGCTTTGAGGCCCAGCTCGACCTGCCGGCCCTCCTCTCGACCCGCGGCATGCGCCTGTCCCTGCCACTCACGTACGTGACCGCACCCACATGCACCTGAGCCGCCTCGACGGCTGCACCTGGCATTCTCTGTTCTCTCTGAACCTCTGCCTCGACAGTCGCGAGGGTACCGATGGGAGGGCAGGCACGCTCGAGATCCAGGGCGAAGAGGTGAGCAACACGCGGGACATCGCGTGCCTCTACCTGCGAGCGCGGGGACTCCCCAAGGCCGGCGGTAGGTGGCCTGGCCCAGCTTGGGACGTCGAAATGTGTGAGTGGCGCTGATGGGTGGGATTTACGAATGTCGGTACAGACGCGGCGCTGGCGATCTCGGCCTTGAACGACCGGGCGACCGGATGGCAGCAGGTGGGCCGGACCGAATTCGTCTTCGGGACAGTCCTGGGCACCACCGAACCCATTTGGTGCGGCATCGCCCGCACGCATGTTGTCGGCAGTTCTAGTTGGCCAATCTCCTCTTCTGTGTGCCTGCCATACGCAGGCGCCCGCTGCAAGTGCCGGTCAAGCACCTGTTTGGCCACGCCGAAGAGCAGCTGCGCCTGGACTGTCTGCTCAATTCTCCCTTCACGGGTCCGTACTCCATCGGCCACTGCCAGGTACTGTCGCCACTCTTGATCGAGGGTGTCTGCGGCGCTGCATACGGGGCTTCACACCACACACGCACACATACAGGTGAATGCCTCAGAATTCTTCAAGGCCGACAAGAACCAGGCCTTCACGCTTCGCACCTCTGGCGGCGCCGATGCCGGAGCAGTCAACCTCTTGCACCACCACCTCATCAAGCGCTACAGGTGCGCTGGGGCCTCACCCGTGGTTCAATGGTGCCGACCTGCGCTTACAAAGTGTTCACTGTTGGCAGCTTCCTCGACTATGTGTCGGGCGGGTGCGAGATATCGGTGATGGTGGCCATCGACTTCACGGCCTCCAACGGGTACTCCTTTTTTACCAGTCCCCCCCCGTGAGTGGCCAAGCTCACGCACCTCTCTTCGTGTGAACGTCGGCGTGTAGCGATCCCGAGAAGAGAAGCAGCCTGCACTATGTGGGCGGTGGTCCGAACCAGTACGAAATGGCCGTGCGGGCCGTGGCAGAACCGCTCTCTCACTACTGTGCCTCCAAGCACATCCTCGTACCGCCATCCCATAACTGTCATCGATTGTTCCTCTCCTACCCTAAACAATACACACACACACACACACAAGGCGTTTGGCTATGGCGCAGAGATACCACTCGGGCACAGCGTGTCCCACTGCTTCGCGCTTACGTTCGACGAGGAGAAGCCGGAGGCCAAGGGCGTCGAGGGCCTGCTCGAGTGCTACCGGGGCGCGCTCAAGAAGGTGAAGCTCCGCGGACCGACCCACTTCGCCCGGATCATCGACAAGGCCGCCACGTACGCCGCCAACGGACCCATAGGCGGCGGGCAGTCGCACCTGGTCCTCCTCATCATCACCGACGGTACGCTTACCACCACCTGCTGGCCCTCCACTCCGCACTCGTTGGCGCGCTCAGGCGAGTGGTTTGTGCGGCGCAGGGATCATCAACGATATGGAGGAGACAGTGCAGCAGATCGAAGAGGCCAGCGCGCTGCCCCTCTCCATACTCATCGTGGGCGTGGGCGACGCCGACTTCACGAACATGGACCTGCTCTGCGCGCATCCCAACGTCAAGGTAAGAAAGCCAACAGTCGCGCACCAACGTCCCACACCTCGCATTGTTCCCCCCCCCCCGCATGACTCTTTGCTCACACGTATGTCGCTCGACCGCGAACAGTTCGTGGCCATGGCCGAATACACGGATCGGCCGCTCTCCGAACTATCCGCTGAGCTGCTCCAGGACGTCCCGCAGCAGGTGGGATCACATGTGCTCTGGCTACACGCGATTGCGTGATTGGTTCTGGCTTGACTGACAACACACTTTTTCGTTTCCTCTTCAGTTGGTGGGCTACATGCACGACAACCACCTACGGCCTGTCCACCCGCCGGCCAGCTCCCTGCCAGCGGTACTGCCTAGCTCATCATCGCCCCCTCTCCCAAATACACTTCACTTCAGCCACTCACACGTGTGCGGTGCGCAGGTGTGGGCGGGAGCGCAACGCAAGGCCCGGTCGGGTGGCGGCGAAGAGGAAGAGGGAAGCGAGGACGAGGAGGAGGAGAACATGCTCAGGACCGAGCCGCCTCAGTGGGAGCGGGACGACGCGGCCACCCACTGCACCCGATGCCAGTCCGAGTTCAGCCTCCTCTGGCGACGGGTACCCGTCCCCTGTTCCCCCCCCCCACTCGCGTTTGGAGCCACACCGACACCGACACGCACACAGCACCACTGCAGGTACTGCGGTGGGATCTTCTGCGACACGTGCTCCCAGTACAGCTCGCTCCTGCCCTTTTCGCCCGACCCCACCCCGCAGCGGGTGTGCGATGAGGTACCCGCACGCCTCCTCTCCTCTCAACCCTCGCACCACACTCACGTCCTGCCCCACCCCCGCTGCAGTGCTACGCCACCCTGGTCCGCATCCACTACCCGTGCAAATAACARCACCGACGAAAGGTAAGAATGCTGGCTGGMATGCTGGTRTGTATGTACATATTRAYTGCTCAATGGGTGTGGAAGGCGATGAKGGAAGAAGGTCSTTCTCTWCTTCACTGMGTGGTGGTGGGACCAAGCGGGGCAGAGGGAGYGGGGAAGAAGGCGGGGAAGCTCGGGWTGAACTCGGCCGGCGTCGCTGGCGGGTTCGTCGAGCAGGGGTCGATCGTGGCGGCGGGYGGGTGGTAGGCCGAGTAGCTGGGGTAGTAGTACTGGTGGTACTGCMCGAACTCCTCTRKGGAGGCGGCCRCCATCGGGGGCTGCGCGGCGTAGAGGGTGGCTGGGTAGAGCGGCAGCGAGTCTTCGATCGGCAGCGACAGCAGAGGCGCGGAGGCGAGGCCAGGCTGCTGCTGCTTCCCTCCATCTTCGTCGCCAGCCGCCAGCAGGAGGGCAGCTTCTTCGCATTCGTACGCATCGTCATCGCCGCTGTCGCCATCGTCATCTGCCCCCGCTTGCTCGCGTCGAGCGGCGTCSAAGTTGGYGAGACAAACGATGAGGGCGTGAGCCACMAGRGCGACGCAGCAGGTGTAGGCCACGCGGGTGACGACAAGCGAGTGGTGCAGCTGGGTCACCCCGAAGAGGGCCGCCGCCAYGGCAGCCGAGAAGAACGGGTCGTCGGCCAGAGAGCCCCACGWGTAGGCSACGGCCGACAGCGACAGCATGGCCGCMGCCGACCACCAAGACGATCCGAAGAAGGCCAGGCCCGCCTCGTGGTAGAGRGCCGCGCTGGCCTGGCTCAGAGTGGCGAAGACCTCCCAGCCGAGCCAYAGGCYGAAGGGCAGGCGGATCAGCGGCGGCGACYGGGTCAGMGCCAGRCTGGCGGCCAGCAGCTGGACGCACACCGTGGCYGACAGCAGGGCGCTCAGGGACAGGAAGCCGTAGGCCCACAGCACGCTCCACAGGYCGTGGCTGGCGCAGGCCAGGACAAAGGGCTGSGTGRCCCGGACCACGTCGCGCTTGTGGGCGGGYGAGATSCAMGGGAGGAAAGGCCACAGGAGGAAGACCAGGAGGAGYGMRAGGGTRATWGCGTCCCACACGCGRGYGGCCACCCACGGGGCCGGGGTGAGCGGCGAGGCGAAGTCGAGYGCAGTGGCGTCGTGGGACAGGCCGGCCCAGGCCTTGGCCAGCATCATGCTCAGGTAGGCCGMTGCGTTCAGCAGGCWCAGGCCCAGCAGCACCCAGTCGCTACATTCCTCCTCCTTCCCGTTGTTGGTGATGTCGTTGTTGGCGACCACATCGTGGTCCTCCTCCTTCATCTCTTGCCTGCTTTCTCCTTGGTGTTCTTCGGGTCGTCGTTCGTTTTCCATAGTGGGTGGTAGAAATGGAATGTGTTGTGTGGTTGGTGGCGATGGTATGAGAGAATGGGGGTTGTGAGGAGGTGGGGAGGGGAGGTCGATGAGTACCAACCCGCGGACTACCGCCGCAGTACGCGGGGACAAAGCGGCGGGAAATTCGGCCGACGAGCACGGACCAATGGCGTGGTAGATCATTAAAGTATCCGATAACGCCCATTGGTTACAAGGGGGGTTACAGGCGATGGAAACTTCGCGCAAAGATTGGTCAACCAATGTTTGAAATGGAGGGCCCAATGAGGGAGAGGTTCCTCCTTGGTGGGATTTATTCTGGTCTGGCTGACGTCATGGCCTTGATAAGCGTCTTGGCGCGATTGCGTCGCGTCGTGGCCTGTGGGCGCACCAAACGAACGGTCAGTGCGTGGTGAGGGCTGTGTGTGACGGTGAGAAGGAGCAGCGGGTGGAGAGGTGGTGCACCAGCTTGGCTTCCTCTTCGTTTTCGGTCACGCGTACGCCCTCGGCCACGATCCGCTTGGCGCCCTCCAACGTTTGCTGGTTTGGTGAAAGAGCGCGCAAGCGCCAGCGCCTGGTGGTGAGTGTAACCCGACGAAGGGCGATGGCGCCCAGCAAGCGCCCGCAAAGTGAGAGAGAGAGAGAGAAAGACGCACCTGTCGCGCTTTGCCCTGCACGGCGAGGATGTAGCGGACGAACATGCCCCAGTACTCCCTCGAGACCTGTAGCCCACCCCCCCCCACCAAAACGCCATCAGGTCCGACGTCGCTTGGTCGACCAGCAAAACGCAGGGCGCGTACCTTGGATTCGTCATAGGCGATGGTGAGGAGGTGGGTTTGGAGGAGCTTGCGGAACTTCCACTGCGATCGATCGGTGTCCCACAGTTTCAAGTACGTCAAGCTCGCCTCATCCTTGGTCTCCTTCTACTTGCCCGATTGGCGATTGTTAATCTTCGCGATTTTAATCGGGAATAAAAAAAAGAATGGAGGGTACCTGTATGACCTCGCCATCTGGCCCCGTTTTGGTGGGCTGCTTCTTTTGCTTCTTCCTCTTCCTCTTCTTCTTCTTTTTCTGATTTTTCTCATCACCACCAGCCGGCGATTTGCTCGCCCCCGGAGTGACGGCGGCAGAAGATGGCGGAGTGGCGCTGTCCTCCTCCTTCTCCTTCTTCGCTTTCTCCTTCTTCTCCTCCTTTTTGGTGCTGGCTGCATCCTTTTGTGTGGCCGAGGAGGCCAGGGCAGTGGCGGCAGCCTTAGCCTTTGCCTGAACTCGCTCCCGCTGAATGTCCGCCCATTTCCTCTTCTTGTTGGGATTGGCCGGTGCCTCTGTCGTCGCCGCCTTCACCTCCGTGACCTTCTTGGGCTCGGCCTTTTCGTTCTTGTTCTTGCCTCCTTTCTTCTTCTCCATCTTGCAACGATTAAATTTACGAGAGATGGAGAATGTGGCAAGATTACAGAAAATCACGAAATTCTTTGTGGAAATAAATGGGAATAAATATTGAATTGATGACGTGGCACTGAAATTTGGAGGGAGGGAGTTTCGGAGCGACCACCTGGCACCCAGAGATACCGGACTTGGGGTTGCCATGCGCGCAGAGCATGGAGCTGCGCTCTCATCTCACCCCACGCCCCGGCCCGCCAGAAGGCGGAGCTAAGGGAGAGTGGCGTCATCCTCATCACCATTCCTTCGACTTTGCTCCGCTTCTTTCTTGTCGGCCACTCGTCCGTTCCACCCCCGCACACCCGAGACGCTGCCAGAAGAGAACAACAAGCGAAGAGTTCGCGTCGAACTGCACGACCACACCCGACTCCACCACACCCACTCACGCAAGGCAGCAATGGAAGTAGAGATGAAGCGAGCGAACTCCAGCGCGAGCCGGCGTGAGACTGCCATGACGGCCGCCGCGACGCTGAACAGCAGGCGAGCCAACAGCGGACGACGAGCCAGCATCTCCGTAGACCGCACCCACAACTCTGCCTCCTCCTCTCCATCTTCTTCTTCTTCTACGCTCTCCTCCAGCGGGGGCGGTGCCGCCGCGGCTGCCATTCGACGGCGACGAATGAGCCACGCGGCGCCCATGATGATGGACGTGATGGCCCTCGAGCGACTAAAGCGCCAGCGCCGCGGGTCTGTGGTGTTCCTCCAGTGGGACTGGGAGGAGCATAGGAGCAACGACCGCCTGTGCGCCCTCCTCGCCTCCCAGCTCTCCCTCTGCAAGCAGCACTCTGTCGCCGCTTCTCCTTCATCTTCTACTCCGGCCGAGCCGACCACCAACCCCTTCACCCGCCACCACCATCACCACGCCGGCGTAGAGGACGCGGTGCTGATGGAGGACGCCCCGACCACCCAGCCCAGCTCGTGAGCTGCGCCTACGCTCCCACTCTCTACACCACCCGCGCCCGCGCGCGTGTGCGACGCCTCGCTTGGCGATGCCAGGCCTGTGCGTGCGTGACGAGCGCTGAAGGCCGAGACGAGTGGCTGACCGACCAACCACCGGCGAAGAAGAGGAGTTTGTCGGAGCTACGCCGACGAGGCTGTCAGGCCTGGGAGTTCCTACTGCTCAAGTCTTGTTGCGACTCTTTGTTATTTATTCACTCATTCATTCCTGTACATAACTTCTGCAACGCACAGCAAGGAGTTCCCTTTGTAAATAGAAACACACGGCCTCGTGGTCAGTTCTCTTCAGACGGAGGGCGTTTTGCTCTTTTGAATGTTTCGAACCCGACAACACGGCCATCAGCCAGCTCCCCTCACTCGTCGCAGACTACTGGAAGAAGTAGGGGCTGTTGATGATCTCCTTGAGGTCGAGGTCGCCCTTGGCGGGCACGGGCGGGAACTCGATGCCGGGGTAGGTCCGCTTGAAGTGCGCCAGAAGGTCGTCCAGCAGCGGCTGCGAGTGGAGGTCGACGAACGTTCGTCGCAGGATGTGGTTCATCGTGTCCACCGACGAGGCGTGCGTCCAGTAGCTGTCGTGCACGGACGCGTACGTGAGGCCTGTCGTGCATTGCAAAAAAAGTGTCAGTATGAGTCGATTGTCGTTCAGAGCAGCGTAACACGAAGAGGAGAGTGCGCGAAAAAGAAGAAGGTCGCGCATACCAGCCTCATGGCACTGGAGAGCGGTGAGCATCATGTGGGTCGAGTCGAGTGAGTGGACGTAGTTGGGCGGGAAGGCGGTGCGCTGCTTTCGGGTGTTGACCGGCAGATTGTCGTTTTCCTCCTTGACCAACATCACGCTTTGCAGGGCGGTCACGACGGTCTGGCTCTGCTTGCCCTTGGTGCGGTAGGGCTGCACCACTGGCAGACCCATGGGCGTGACCCACGTTACGGGCTTACCCTGCTTCGCGATCAGCGTTGCACAATCGCCTGCAATCAAGCCAAGCCAAACAAAGAGAGTGTGAGCCACGGCGCCATATTTGACCAAGGCGAAAGAGGCGGAAGAGCGTACTGAGCCAGGTCATGATCTCCCTCGCTCCACTGAACATCTCCTTGATGGAGGAGAAGGTCGACGTGGCAAGATACCGGGAGGCGACGAACATGTCCTCGTCGTCCACCTTGCCCTTGTCCTTCAGCGCGTTTTCAATCTGCTGCCTCGCTCCGATGAACGTGACGCCGTACACGCTGTAAAGAAAAAGAAGGAGGCGGGATCGATCAGTCAGAAGGAATCGCACGATGCGCGGCAGACCGAGGGGAGAATGGTTGGCAAGAGAAGAAATGCCGCACCTGGTCATCACGGTCTGCTTGATCACCTTACGGTCCACCTTGCCCAGCAGCCGCTGAGCGATTTCCACACCGTGGGCCGCATCATCCTCGAGTCGTCGAACGACAAGCTCCACTACGCCCGAGTACACGTCCTGTGGTCGCTCCGACGGCAGAAGGTTCACTTGCCGCGCGCCCATCTCGTCACCGCCCAAGGCGGCATAGTGTTGCAGGCCGTTGCAGGAGCCGTCCTGGTGGATGGGCAGCGTGGAGACGTAGGTCTCGGGCTGGCCGCTGTTGTAGGCGTTGATGAGTTCGATCGATGCCGCGAGGCACTGCCACGGCTTGTCAGCCTTCAGCCACCAGCGCTGGCCGCCGAGCGGATCGGACGCCGAGTCCATGATGGATTCCATGTTGTTCTCCACGAATCGCACGCGGTCCTCGAACGTGATCTTGTCATTGCCGAACACGTTGGCCAAATGCACTTTCAGCCTGCACATCAATCGGGGCGCCGAAGTTAGACGCCACGCCGCTGCGAGAGGGACCGTGAGCAGAAGGTACCATCGCAATCCGGACTCGCCGAGCGGCTTGCCCTCGGCAAAGGTGAGGAGACCACGACACAGGTCCTGACCCAGGTGGTTCAAGTGGGGCGGGATGGGGTAGGTACGACCACGGAAGTCCATGTTGTGGGGATAGTAGAATGCCCTGTCCTGGCACTCTTTCGCGACCTGGAAG
>CACVKS010000427.1:0-17574 GCA_902749335.1 Acanthamoeba triangularis
CTTCTCCCCATTCTCCGCCACCGTTTCTTCCGCCTGCTCCGCTTCCACCTCCTCCCCCTCCTTCGCTCCTGGTGTCTGTGCGTTGTGGCCCTCAGTGGTGTCCATCGCACCCACTACCATCTGGTCGTCCTCGTCCGGAAGCTTGCCGGCGGTAGACTGCCGCTGCCGAGCTTCCTCCTGCTCCTCCACCACCAGTGGGACTGCCGCCGCCGCCTCCTTCTCCTCCACCGCCTTCTGCGCCTCCTCCTCTTCCTGCCCTTGGGCAGCGTCACCTGCGGCTCCCTGGGTGGCGGCGGCAGGTTCCTCGGGCGGGTCGTCGCGGCTCGCCACCGGTGGCTCGGTAATGGCGCCCTCCGAGGACGGTGCTGCGGTGGGCTCGGCAGTGGGCTCGGCGGGCTCTGCCGCGGCGGGCGTGCCAGTGCCCGCACTGGGGATGGGTGATTCAGTGGGCGGTTCGGTTGCGGGGGCCGAGGTGGTAGGCTTCTCGACCTCCATTCCTTCAGCTGATCCAGCCGGCCCTGTGCTACTCGGTTCGAGTTCCATCCTCGCTCTGATTATGGAATGAGTGTGAACATTTCAAAAACTAAGTGAGCCATGGGCAGGCTGCCGAGAGGCGTGAGGAGATTGAGGGCGAGAGATGAAAAATGGTCTCAAAAGTGATGAACAAATCACAAAGTGAGATGAACTGAAAGAACATGCGGATGATTAGGTACCTATACACCCCACCAAAATTTGCACCGAATCGATTGATAGATCACATTAAGAGGTGGAAAGGGGGGCTCAAGAATGAGTGAGCGGTACCTTCTGTCCGAACAAGGCGAGATGTCCTCTCGAGGCGAAACGGCCGTTGCAAAAGATTCAATTCCCGCACCCACGGTTGTGGCCCAAAGTGCCGTTTGCACGTTCCCGAAATTGTTTGTGTTTTTTATTTGCATTGCTCGCATTCCAGATAATAATAATAATAATCAAACTTGGGGCATCAGCGGTGGCACTCGAAGGCGTCTGGGCTGCAGCCGTCGTACGGGCGCACGCGCGGGTCGTCAAGAAGCTTCTTACGCACGCAGGCGCACCTTTATCATGCACAGCGTGGTAAGAAGAGGCGGGCGTGGTGATTGATTGATGGAGTGAGGGGAGCGTCCAACCTGAGGTTCTTCGATCGAGCGCTCTTGAACTGGCGTGGATAGCCCTTCCAGGATCTCTCGATGCCTATACGTACAGGGTTGTGTGCGGATAGGATGAGAAGAGACTGAAGTACAGGGTGTAGTCGGTGAGGGCCGTAGACAAAGGACACGGGCGTACCGCCGCTTGATTCGGTACACCAGATGGTGGTGCCGTCCTTCTCCGTCCACCTGGAGTTGCACTCAGGGAACTGCTGCTTCTCCTCTAGCTCCTGATCCACTCTAAACGTACACGTGCGTAAGGACTGTGGTTGGTGGCCCACATGGCCATTTGCTAGGATTGAGAGACGTACACAATCTTGGCCTTCTTGAGCTTCTCTTTCACCTTCTTGAGCGCGGGTGTGGCCTTGCCGGCCGCGTCGTAAAATCTCCCTAGAGGCGCAAGAACGGCGCATTGTGAGCAGCTCACGAAGCGCTGACCGCGCCACAGGAAGGCATCGGGTACCAACGACTTTGCCCAGGTACTTGTACTGCCTTTCGAATTGGGTTTGCCACTCTTTGATGGCCGCCACCTGTTCGGGTTCGAGGTCGGTCACGTCGTCCGTGAGATTCTCCTCCTCGAACTCGCCTGCGCGGAGGGTGGGAGGCAGGCATCCATCGCGTTAGCGAAGGCCGAGGCACCAAAAGCGGCATGGCAGCAGGCAGATGGCTGTGATTGCGCACCCGTGGCGAAGGAACGTGAGGCATCACGCCCGGCGAAGAAGGCGTAGGACCCGCCCTTGGCGTAGAACCGCTTCCCTTCCGTCACGTCAAAGACCTTACCTGCCCATACACCCGCACATAAAATGAAGCGCATGAGAGGCCTTGCACAAGAAGGGGCACCCACAAGGGAAGGGAGGAGAGCGCACCAAGAACACTGAGAAGAATGGGCTTGGCCGGGTCGCTGCCATCATGCAGCCGCAGCTCATCTGCAGAGAAGATCTTGGAAACGACCTTCGGCTTCTTTGCGACAGGCTTCAGGGTGGCGTTAGGCCCGTTCTTGGGCTGGAAGAGCTGTGCAACGTGGGTGGCAGCCTTGGTGAAGCCCTCGTCCAGCTGCTTCACGATCTGGGGTTCATAGTGGAGAAGATAGACCGCTACACCGACCAAAAGCGCGAGCAGCAAGCAAACCACTGCCAGCGCTTCATAGATGCGGGCGGTTGACGCTGACGATGATGAAGAAGATGGAGGCTTCTTGGATGGCCCCGCTGGCTTTTTGGTTTCTTCTTTGATTTGCTTGTTCTCGGCACCCTTCTTGTCCACTCTCGTGATTTCGATCCCTCCATCTTTCTCTGCTTTTTGCTGCTTCTTCTTCTTCTTGCCTGACCGCTGCCGCAAAGATGCTCCCTTTGCTTCCGACATGTTTTCAATTTGAATGTGTCGCAGAGAAGAAGGAAAGGAGAAGAAAAGTGGCTTTTCCCCCTCTATTTGGCTCATTCATCGATCGTACGGAAGTGGAAGCTCAGAGGTAGTGTTGCTTGGCTCGGTCCCAATCTCTTTGTATCCGCGTGGTGCAGGCGTCGTCGAACTTGTCTCGTGTCTGCACCAAGTAGATTAGCTTGGGATCCATGCACAGAGCCAAGCGGACGTGATACGCACTCGTTTTCTGGCCTCTTCGACCGAAGTGAGCAGCATCGTTTGCCATTCATTTCTGTTTGGGCAGCCATCACGTTAGGGACAAACAGGGGAGATTGAATACAGCAGCAAAAGAGCAGAGATCTTCTGAACCTCAAGAAGCCTTCCACGTCTAGATCTTCCAGTGGCTCCAGTGGCTGGAAGGTCGACTTAACGTCCAGCGCGCGAAGGTTCTTCTCCAGCTTATTCACATCATAAGATCTTCGCCGTCTCCCGCCATTTTCATCTTCCTTCGTCTTGCTGGGTGATTGTCGTCGATGTGCTGTTGGTGGGGAAGCTGCCGGTTGTGGCTTATGTCGCGTCTGGCCGCGGGCTGATGTTGAATGAAGCAGTTTGCGGGCCTCCTCTTCAATTTGTTCTACATTTCTTTGGATGACATACGGTCGATCAATAATTTGTGTGATTTGCCTCGATTGCTCAAGCAGGTACGCGAAGCCGGACCTCTTCGACGCCCCTACCGACCCCACATCTGCCATCTCTGATCCTTGTGTGTCAAAAAAGAAAAGCGCAAAGAAATGCTTTTCCATTTACACGGACAAGGCAGAAGAAACCCCTCTTTTCGTCTTCTCGCCGAAACGAGCAACACAGTGCCAGCGCCAGCAGCCCCCCTCCCGAGTGTAGTACTCCTCTGTTCTTTCACAATTTACAACAATGGCCACAACTACGAACATTTCCTCCGGCGAAGGTGTCGTCCCCGCCGCGGTGCGAACGCGGTTGGCCGAGGAGCGGGACGTGCCCCGCCTCATGCAAATTGTGAACTGGGCCTACCGAGGCACCGAGCCGACCGCGGCGGAGGCCAAGGAGGCCAAGCCCAACCGCGCGTGGACCACTGAGTCGCACCTCGTGGCCGGCCTGCGCACCACTGTCGACGAGCTCCGGCGCCTGGTCGCCTCCGACCCCGCCCGCGCCGCCTTTTTTGTCGCCGAGGTGGCCACGCACGACGGTGACGCCGATGGAGGCAAGGGGGAGGAGCAGTGGGACGTCACAGGGTGCGTGCTGGTCGAGAAGGCAGACGACGGCGGTCACCTGGGCATGTTCGCGGTCGACCCCGCTCGGCAGGCGCTCGGACTCGGGCGCCGCCTGTTGGCCGAGGGCGAGGCCCACATCTGGGAGGTCTTCGGCTGCGAGGCCGTCGTGCTCCACGTCGTCAGCGTGCGCCCCGAGCTGCTGGCCTACTACCAGCGACGCGGCTACGTAGACACCAACGAGACCGAGCCCTTCCCGGCCTCCGTCTACAGGCCGCTCGTGCCCGAGGGCCTCCACTTCCGCATCCTCAAGAAGTACCGCACCGCCGCCACCGCCCAATAAACGTAAGCATGACACACACGCGCGCTCCAGTTCTCTGATTCATGGCCGCCACGTTGGCCAGTGCTCGTCGCTGTCACGCACGGTGTTTGCTGCATGGACGAGTGAGTGTGTAGCGAGCAGCGTGTTCATATGTTCTCGATGTGGCAGGAGCGTCGGAACTGGTCGTAGAAGGCCACCATCTCGGGGGTGATGCGGGGCGAGGTGTTGGCGATAGCCGTGACGAAGTGCGTCTGCTTCACCACCTGCGCCGTGGGGTCCTCCCTCATCGCGCACATGCATGCTTCCCGACACACCCCCGCTATCTCCGCACCCGAATACCCTGCGTCGGCGTAACCACACGACACGACACGACACGATGAGACCGACCAACCAACACGGGCACTCGGCCTGATGGCGGACGCTGTGCGCGCGAGCGTGTGGCACCTTCCGTGAGCTCGGCGAGCTTGGGCAGGGCAATGTCGTCGGCGTGGGGCGTCTTATTGAGGAAGATCTGGAAGATACGCTCGCGCGAGGGCGCGTCTGGTGGTGAAACGTAGAGCATGCGGTCGATACGCCCCGGGCGAAGGAGCGCCTTGTCCTAAAGCGATACCCAGGATACACGACACACGACAACACACACACAACGACCATAGCAACATTGGAAGTGAGCGGTGCGAGAAAAAACGACCAAGCGCGCGGGGACGGAGCGTACGATCATGTCGGGTCGGTTGGTGGCGGCGACCACGGTCACGTTCTTGAGCTCCTCGATGCCGTTCATCTCCGTCAACAACTGGGAAACCACCCGATCGGCCACCCCCGACGATCCCTCATCGCCGCCGCCTCTGTGCACGGCCAGCGCGTCGATCTCGTCCTGGAGCGATCGACGCGCAGGGACCCGATGGTGAGTCCCAGGCCAAGCTGATCGCCCTCAGTCGCGTGTAGAGGGAGGCCAGGCAAGAGGGCGTACGAAGAAGATGATGCAGGGAGCCGCGGCGCGGGCCTTACGGAACACTTCGCGCACGGCTCGCTCGGACTCGCCCACCCACTTGCTGAACAGCTCTGGACCCTGTCATCGCCACACAGTCAACCGACCGCGGTAGTGCGTAATTATTGCGCGTTAGGTTACCTTGACGGCGATGAAGTTGGCGCCGGATTCGGTGGCGAGGGCCTTGGCCATGAGCGTCTTACTGCAGCCCGGCGGACCGTACAGGAGGATGCCGCGTGGTGGTCGGATACCCATCCGCTTGAACGCCTCGGGATGCTGTGCCACTCGCACCGTGAGCACACCCCGCAGCGCAGGCGCCTCAAAACAACCAACAACACCACCAACTCGAACCTTGAGGGGCCACTCGACGGCCTCTTTGAGTTTCTGCTTGGTGTCGTCCTGTCCGCCGATGTCGCTCCACTGGACCTTGGGTACATCGACCAGCACCTCGCGCAGAGTCGAGGGACGGACGACCTTGAGCGCGCTGCTCATGTCCTCCGCGGTGATGACCAGCTTGTCGAGCGAGAGGAGCTCCTCTTCGCCGGGAGCGCCCGCCGAGGCGAAAAGCTGGGCCGACAGGCGATTCAGCGACAACAGCGATGCCTCACGGCAAAGAGCAGCCAGGTCCGCGCCTACACAAGATCACACAGCAGGGAAACGAGTGAGAGGGATCATATGCGCCGTGTGTGTGTGTGTGTGCGTGCGTGCGTGCGTGCGTGCGTGCGTGCGTGCGTGCGTGCGTGCGATTTATACCGACGAATCCGTGCGTGGCGGCGGCAAATTGTTGGATGTTCTCGGGGGTGAGCGCGTGGGGCATCCTTCGCAGGGTGACTTTGAGAATCTCGTGCCGGTCCTCGGCCGTCGGAATGCCTGCATTGTTGATTGCGATCGGTTGGACGGCGCCACACACGCAACTGATTTTAGGCTCAATGCCCACCCCCAGCAGGCGCGCCAGCGGGGAGAAACCACACACACGCGGATCCGATTCCCGTACCGATTTCGATTTCTCTGTCGAATCGCCCTGGTCGGCGCAGGGCCGGGTCGAGCGCGTCGGGTCTATTGGTGATGATGGCCGCGGAGGTTAGAGGTAGGCGACAGGTGGTGGCATGGGTGGAAGGAAAGAAAAGCTGGACGTGGCGATGAATGGACACAGACGAACCTGTTGGTGGCGCCAATCACGACGACCCGATCGTTGGCCTCCATGCCGCCCATCACAGTGAGCAGGGTGGCCACCACTCTGTTCTCCATCTCGCTCGCCGCCTGGTAAGCCGCACGCGCACACGCACGAAAGAGTGTCACACTCCGGAGAACTTGGGCGTGATAGCCGTGCGCGAAAAACAGGGATCAGCCGCAACGTACGTCCGCGCGTTTACCAGCGATGGCGTCGATCTCGTCGATGAACACCAGCGCGGGAGCGTTGTCGGCCGCCTCCTTGAACAGGTTGCGTATCTATAGACGAGGGTCCCGTCACATGGTCGTTAGTCTTGTGGTTTCAATTAGAAAAAGGTAAACGAGCAAGATATTGGGAGGGCCTTGGCTTCACCTTGGCCTCGCTTTCGCCGTAGTACTTGGAGATGACCTCGGGTCCGTTGATGACGTACACGCGGCAGCCGGACTGCTGCGCGACGACGCGCGCGATCAGCGTTTTCCCCGTTCCCGGCGGGCCGTACAGCAAAATGCCCTTGGGCGGGGCGAGCCCTGCATGGGCCGTGGATAGCAATTATTGCATAAGGAGCTCGCTGGTGGTCCGAGAGAGGGCGAGAGAGAGAGAGAGAGAGAGAGTACCGTATTCAGTGAACAGCTTGGGGGAGTTGACGGCGAGCTCCACCACCTCCCGGACGGCGTCGATCTCTCGCTTGAGGCCGCCGATGCTGCCATAGTCCAACTCCGCATTCATTCCGTGCTTGCTCTTGCCCGCGGGCTCGCCACCACTCTCTGGCCGTGCGCCCTCCTCCGTATTCGTCGTGCTCGTGCTCGTGCTCGTGTCGCTGCTGTCGTTGTCCGCATCAGCAGGCTTAGTCGGCATGTGACCGGCGTACTTGAAGCAAGTGGCGTCCGTTATCCGGCCAAACTCGACTACACCACCAGCACACGAGCGTGAAAAAGGTCAGCGAGCTACCCCGACGGGAGTTGAGGAGAAGGCAAGACTGCGCGCACCGACTCGATCGTCACAGCCGGAGGAAGAAGTAGAAGTCGTTGTCGGGGTCGTCAGGCGGGGCAGGATGTCCTCCACCCGGAACGTCTGCTGGTGCCCGTAGTAAGAGATCGTGAAGAGGTGGCCCCGGGCAAAGTACCGCCCCACTGCGACCGCGTGCCACAACGCGTTTGACGGGTGAGCCGAAGTGATCGAGAACATCGCGAAAACAAGATCTTGCAACCAGCGCTTGGCGGGCGGTGGTGGTGGTTAAGGGGGGTGGCATCAGCACCGATGTTCTGGCGGATCCACGTCTTGAGGAACTCGTCAAGCGGTCGCCCGCTGTTGCCCCCCGTGCCCGGCGAGCCGGTGGCGGTGGTGGACCCGCCATCGGAGGATGCCGACAACGCCTGCGGCGGAGGCGGGGAGAGCGCCGTCACCGCCACCTCGGACGCTGCCACCACCGCCACCCTGATGATCGCGCGCTCTGCCGCATTCCCGTCTGCCGCGCCTTCTGTGTTCAACGAACCGATCACCTTAGCTCTACCGCACACAGACACGCACACACGCGTGTACACCTGGAGAAGAAGATGAAAAAGAAGGAAGCTCGTACGAGGGTCGAGAGGCTGGAGGAGGGCGAGCTGTCCGAACTTGGCGCCGCAGTTGTCGGCCATGAGCGGGTCGACGTGCACCTCGTCCTCGCCCACGTTGGACCCCACCCACGCCTGGCCCACCACCACGCCCGCCGGGCCGGCGCCGTCGGGCCTGGCCACGTGGAGCGCGACCGGGTCGCCGATGACGACGCCCAGCCGCTGGAGCGTGCGAAGGTGGACGAAGACCAGGCCACGTCGGCGCTCGCGCTCAATCTTGGCCTCGCGCTCCGTGTAGGGCTCCAGCCGCTGCGGCACCGATGAAGATGGAGTTAAAGGCGATTTGGATGGTGCCGTGGATCGCGAGGGCGAGGCATCGGTGCTGCTGCCGGGACCCTTGTAAGGCGAGACCGGTGGCGTGACTGCCCGCTTGTTTACGGATGAGGAGGGGCGGGAGGAAGGCGATTGGGAAGATGGAGATGCAGACGATCCCGGAGCATCATCAGCGAAAGGGGATCGATCTCCAGGTCTTTTGCTGCCCGCACCGCCCCTCTTCTTGGCTCCTGCCGTGGGCGTGCGATTCGACATTTGGCCTCCCAGAGAGGAGCAAAAAGGCCTTTCCGCTTTCGACCAGGCAGGCTGATTCCTCTTTCTTTTCTTTTCTTTTTCTTTCTTTTCTTGTCGGCGCGGTGATTTTCCTAAAATATTTCCTTCGCCGGCTCTCCAAGCGGCGAGAACTAACTCACACCACACGACGCTGCCGTAGTACCATCCCCCACGTACTGCTCTCCCCTCCAATATCGATGGCCTCATCCCACTCTCAACACAACACCAGCCAGGAGAACCAACAACGTACGCACCCGCCTTTCTCCCCACTCAATCCTTTGCATTTCCCTCGCTTCCCTTCCCATTCACATGATTCTCTCTGTGGCAGCGCAATATGCGGTGGGTACGGAGGCCGTGCGGCATGTGCCGTTCGTGGGACCTGTGAGCCCGCTGGCGGTGCCCATCTTTGCGTCGTCGACCTGGGTGCTCGACTCGGCCGACCACGGCGCGCTGCTGTCGGACCGCTTCTCCAACCGCTTCGACCGCACTCACAACGTCGTCGAGGGCGGCCTCTCGCCCTGGCTCTACTCCCGCTGGGACAACCCCACCTCCGACGTAGCCGCCACGCTCATCACCCGCCTCGAGTCCGCCCACAAGACATTCCTAGTACGCGCCTGTCGTGTCGTGTAGCGTGTCGCGCTCTCGAGAGTACTTACTTTGAGTGCGCATCTGATCCACGGCCCAGTTCGGCAGCGGGATGGCGGCCATCACGACCACCCTGTTTGGACTGCTCAAGGCGGGCGACCACTGCATCGTCCACTCGCCCATCTACGGAGGTGCGTCTCTCCTCCCGCGCGCGTTCGGCAGCCGAGAGACTCCCTCCCTCCCTCTCTCCCTCTCGCTCCACGCCGTGACCTTCCATTCTCTCTCTCCGTGTGCGCGCACCCGCCAGGTACCCACGAGACGTTCGATCTGTTGACCACCTACGGCGTGGAGGTCACCCGCATTCCATTGCCCGAGGACGGCAACATTGACGGCTACAGGTAGAACGCACGCACCCATCGCCCGCACACGCCCGCACGCATGCGCCAGCTGGTCCTCACCGATGATGGACAGGAGCGCTGTCAAGCCCAACACGAAGCTGCTGTACGCCGAAACGCCGGCCAACCCGATCTGCGCGGTGATCGACCTGGCGGAGCTGAGCAAGCTGGCCCGGGAGCACAACGCCCTCACCGTGGTCGACAGCACCTTCGCCTCGCCCATCAACCAGAACCCCATCAAGGACTATGGCGTCGATGTACGACCGGCATGCCTGCCCCTCGCGAGGGGTGCCGTGGCCGTGAGAGCTTACTACTAACGGTTGATCGAGCGCATGTGACGACAGGTCGTGATCCACTCGTGCACCAAGTTCCTGGGCGGCCACTCCGACATCCTGGCCGGATCGGCCACGGTCAAGAACCGCGAGCTCGAGGACAAGGTCTGGCAGGCCAGGAAACTGGTGCGTGAGCGGCCTCTCCTTGCCCCCAGGTCACGGTCAACGACACCAACGTGGTGGTGTGTGTGTTGGTGTGTTGCGTGGGGGTAGTTCGGAGGCGTGCTGTCGCCGTTCGACTGCTTCCTGCTCGCGCGGGGCATCAAGACGCTTGATCTGCGCGTGCAGCGCCAGAACGAGAACGCGCTCTACCTGGCCCAGGCGCTCGAGAAGCACCCCAAGGTCGAGCGCGTGTTCTACCCCGGTACGACGCCCCAGCTTTTTCTTCTTTCCACCGGGCCACCGCCGCTTTGACTCGGGTCTCCGCTTGGCTACCGCCGCACTTCAGGTCTGCCCTCGCATCCCGCACACGCCGTGGCCAAGAAGCAGATGCGCGGCTTCGGCGGTATGATCTCCTTCGAGGTGAAGGGCGGCACCGAGGCGGGCAAGAAGGTCGCCGAGGCCGTGCGGCTCATCACCCTCGCCGTCTCCCTTGGCGGGGTACGCCACCCCACCGCCCGTGAGCGCGCGCTCTCTCCCCGGCTAAGCCGCGCTGTGTATGTGGACCCATCCGCAGGTGGAGAGTTTGATCTGTCACGCCGCGACGACGACGCACGTGATGGTGCCGCGCGAGATTCGCCTGAAGGGCGGCATCACCGACGGCCTCATCCGGTTCTCCGTGGGCATCGAGGACAAGGACGACCTCCTGCGCGACCTCGAGCAGGCCCTCGACCAGATCTGATCCTTTCTCGCAAGCAACCGTGTTGGGGTTGGGGTTGGCTATCGCTGCTGCGTTGGCTGCGTATTTACATTGTCGCTCAACCACGTGAACAAAGTACAAAAGAGGCAACGCGGACGAGACCACCAGGTTTTCATGTTTCGGGCCTGGTTCAGCGCCGCTTGGTGGCGTTGACGACGACTATCTTCTCGTTGCGCTCCTTGGCCAGGATCTTGACCTTTCGCAGGTCCTTGTCGTTTCTGATGCTCACACCGCTCTTCTTGAGCCCCGCACACACGACGCTCACTTCGCTCGCCGAGGCGAAGATGTGCCCGTGCCTGTTTGTTGGTTGGTCACCGATGCGCGAAGGTGAGGCCCCGAATCAACACCGTGGATCACCACCATACATGCAAGGAGGACTGGTCGGTACCGTTCGAGGATGAGTTGTACGAGCTTGTCGTAGGAGACCGGGCCGAGCTTGCCGCAGTCCCATTTGTCGCCCTCGCAGCAGATCACCAACGTTGCGCCGCCCAGCGAGCTGACGTCGACCTGCGGCGCAGTGGGGGCCTCAGGCGAGGCTTCCACCGCCGATTTGGAGAAGTTGCGGAAGAGCAAAGAGGGACGACGTGTCGGTGCCGTCGTCGTCGTCGTCGTCAAAGATGGGGCGGAGGTGGTATCAAGCGAGGCGGCAGTCGGCTCTGCCTTGCTGGACTGACCCACTCGTTCGATCTGCACAGCGGGCGTCTTCTTGCCCTTCTTGCCCTTCCTACTGCCTTTCTTCTGCTTCCCGATATCGTCGACCTGCTGATCGTTCTCTTCGCTGTCTTGGCGGGATCGGGTGAGGATGCCGCTGCCGCCGCCGGTGGTGGCGGTCGAGGTGGCGTGGGAGGCGGAGGACGTCGAGGCCTCGCTCATGACGTCCTTGGGTTCGGCGGCCTCGGTCTTCAGCTCCGCCGTGAGCACGTCGCATTCCGACGGGGTACGTGAAGGCACCGCGATGCCGTGATCGGCCTTGAGCTTCTCGATCAGCGTCAACACCATTTTCCTGCCGTGTGTGTCGCGACGTGGCGTGTCGGTGGGCGAGTCGAGTGAGTGGCTGTTGGTGGCAATGGTTTGTGTTCAAGGACAAACGCACACACCTGTCTTTGAAGGAGGAGATGCCGAAGGACGACAGCAGCTTGTGGTCGACCTTCAGCAGTTTGGGGCCATCCACTTGGGCGGCCGCAAATGCAGCTGTGGGCGCGTAGACGGACGCTGTCCGTTAGTGAATAGTAGGGGGGTGCAGATGGCTGCGCATACGCATACCAAGGTAGTTCGACAGGTAGACCCGACGCAGCCAGTCAGCCACGTCCTCGAATTGCCATGTACTGATATCGGCGTTCTGAACACTGGGCGCAGACCCCGTGGGGGGAAGAGTCAGCAAAATAAAGGTCCCCTCTATCCTCCCACCTCATCTCCGATCTTCGCCCTGGCTTGTGTCTCACCTGTGCATCGAGAGGCTCCTCGTCCTGTTGGCTTCGAGCGATTCGATTGGGGAGACTGTCAGGAAAGAACAAGAACAAGAACAGAAAAGACGGTCAGCCTCTCTGAACTTGGCTGCGGAGGATTGGGGGGGGGATTAACGCACTCGCGAAGCTGCCGCTGTCGCTGCTCTTGGGGGACTCCGCGCTCAGGGACCGCTGAGGGCTGGGGGGTTCCAGCATGCTCTGGACCCTGTCCAGCTCAAAGTCGATGATGTTGTCCATGCCCGCGTCGCGCAGCAGGTCCTCGGCCTCGCCCACACTCAGGTCCTCGGTGAGCGCTTCACATCGCAATTAAGTCAGAGAATCGTGAGTGAGTAGGGGCCGGTGGTCAGCGCAGTTATATGGAGATGGGCGGGCACCTTCAGAGTATTCGCAGTTGAAGAGCAGCTTGTCGGCTTTCATGTCAATGTACGAGCCCAGGGAGATGGTGTCTATGGTGGTCTGGAAGTAAGCGACTACTACGTGCATGGTTGGTGTGCGTGTGCGTGTGCGTGTTGATGTGTACCCTCTTCGCTCTTTTGCAAGGGAAGCGTTTCGGGGGGAGGGGGAGTGGAGATGATCGAGAATACGTTCTCCAGCGTGCCCGGCTGCAGCTTCCGCGACTTGCGGAAGAGCTGGTCCTCCGTGGGGGCAACCAACTGCTCGAAGAATTTATAATAGGCCTGCACGCGTACTACGGCGTGAGCTAGACAAGTAGTAGAGCGTGTCCCACCTCGCCGACAGGTACCTCGTCGCATGTGAAGTTGAGCGTGAACGGGGTTCGCTGCCACTCCTGCAGCTGCAAAATTTGTCGACCCTAAACCAACCACCGTCACGTGGCGCCACAGTCAGCGCGCCGCGACCCACAGGCACAACAGAGCACACGGTGTGGGTACGATCTTTACCTGCAACTCGATCTTCTCCATGTTGATTTGGTAGTCCTTGGTATCGGAGTTGCCGTCGCGGATGAAGGTGATGTCCCGCAGAAAGAGCGCTGCGTGCACAGGGACGTGGACGGGTGAGTGGTCACCTCCAACAAAAAGTCGGGATCGGGAGCTGTTCGAGTGAGCTGGCAGTGGTACCCAGGAAGGGGATCAGCGGTGTCTTCCGGTAGGTGCGCGTCATGTCGCTGGTGGCCTGCTGCAACTTCTTCAAGTGCCTCCTGTTGTTTGACAGATAGTTGCGGTGCTCAGCGATGGGACGTGCATAGAGGCGTATGGTGGACCACTGGTGGCGCGTACCGGTAGTTCTTGAAGTTGTCCGCCATCCCCATGAAGAGCTCGAAATGATTGACGAGTTCTCTGTGCTCCCTCCTCACCGCGGTCCACAGATTTCGCAATCTCTGTACCGACGAGTTGTTGAGGGCCGACAGCACGGCCATGCCCGAGCTGAAGTTATTCATCTTGAACAGCTCCTGTGTTGTTGTTGCAGTTGTTGAGTTATTACTGCGGCCGTCGCGCCGGGAGTCCCCTTGGATACGGGCGCTGTACCTTGAGTATTTCAATGATCTTCTCCACCACGGCGGTGTGGGAATTGCGCTCATAGCTATCAATCACCCACTCGGCTAGCCACAGGCTTATGGTGTTGAACCTGGTAGACACCATAACCATATTAGCGTCACTGTAGCATATATGGCTAATGTACCCAAGGGAAACTCGATGCCGCGTGGATTTACCTCTGAGTGAGCGCGGTGATGTTGGGAGCGAGCTCGTTCTTGTTGGGTTTCTGCCAGGCGTTGTCGAAGAGCTCAGAAGCGCGGATCGCAGAGAAGTACCTGGCTCGAAGGAGATAACCGCGGTTAGATAGAAAGAGATTGTGGCAAGCCGGAGGTAGAGCCATACCTCCAGTCGATGAGCGTCAAATAGCAGGCGATGTCCTTTGGCCGAACGCTGCTGAAAGGGGTGCTCACCACGGCAGCCTCTTGCTTGGCCGCTCGTGGCGTTGGGCTAGCGACGCACTGGTAAACAAAAAAATAAAAAAATAAAAATTTAGAATAAATGCAATATTATCACCAGATTTAAACGCAAAAAAGGTATGTTGAACTCTGATTCCTAATTTGGCAAAAACGTTTGCGTTGGTTGCTTGGTAGCGTTTTCGTGCAATTAAAACGCAAAACTGATGGTGTAGGGGAGGAGGGGTCAAGGGTGGACGCACGCGAAGGTACTTGAGCTTGAGGTGGTTGGTAATACCGGCGCTGAGCTTTTCTCGGGCGAAGCTGAGCAGGTCCTCACCGAGCCTCTTGTCGGTCTCAAAGTCTGGTGGTGTGCGATCCCGTCATGAGTCCGGTGAGCTCGATGCTAGGGAACAAGTCCAGCTTGGGAAACAGAGGTAGTAGTACCGTCGGGACAGTTTTCGACCCATCTTAGAAGGAAGGCCCCCACCAGATTCATGAAGGCGGGGCCATCGTCCTTGTACTCGTTGGCCTTGAGCGATTCCTGCAGGGTGCTGAGCAAGTCGTACGGGGTACCGTACTGCGGGTAGGTGACGAAGAAGAGCTTCTGCTTCTCGGGGTCGTTGGCTCGAAGCACCGAGTCCACTAACGAGACGAAGAGACCTCTGTACGCCATGCTGGGGTTAGCCCACCTTTCGCTGTGGAGTCTTGTCTCGGTGAGCCGCTGGCAGTTGATAAAGGGGGGTGGATCGGCCTTTAATGGTTGAATATGTGCTGAAGCAACACCACTGGCGAAGCTTCTCATTGGTACCTACGTCGGTGATTCCGGAATCGGGCATAAATCCGCGAGACCACCCGATCCCATTCTCATTTCCCCACATTTGCGAGGTAACAGCAGTACCTTTTTGGTTCCCTGTGCTAGCATGGTTGGACAGTTGTCCAGACAACTACCTTCTTCGCCAGTCAACGGACCTAGTTGACGAACAAACGCCAAGGTTTGCTGCACCCTGCCTGGACACTGCCCCGATTTGCGTGCATGTCTGGGTTTCGAAACCCAACTGAGTCAGGCATGACGAATGGTATCCAATGGCCGACAATCGGGTACGATCACCCCCATAAGACGTCACACGTTGCATCTCCAGCCACACGCACAAACACCCCAACACCAACACTACCACAACACCCGAGCTTAACACCTACCTTCACCCACCATGGGCAACGAGAACTCACATTCCTCGCTCTGGAAGCAGCCAGCCCTGGCCGGTGAGTCTCTGCTTTCCCGGCTAACTCCATCAGCCAAGGCAACTTACCCTGGCGGGGTGTGCACCTTGTAGACATCATCAGGTATGGGAGCAGCGCCAAGGGCCGGTACGACAACTGCCCACAGACCGTGCAGCAGGCCAAGCTGGCCTCCGAGCTGTCGAAGAAAGCCATGCAGAAGGGTACGTTGTCGCCCGGTCATTCCTTAAGTCCAGAGGATTCAAAAATTAACGTGAACCCGCGCACAGTGCACAAGCGCATTGTGACTGAGTACCCGTACTTGAGTTCGGTTCAGGAGTCGATGGTGGTTTGCGATAATCGGCTGCAGGACTGTCCCATTGTCTACGTCAACGACGAGTTCGAAAGGCTCACGTGAGTGAACACCACACCTAGTCTATGCGAAAAAGGGGGGATTGAGAGTTTGTAACTGTGTTCGTGTGCAGGCTGTACCCGAAGGAGGAGATCCTCGGCCGGAACTGCCGCTTCCTGCAGGGCAGATACACCAACAAGGAGACCGTGAAGAAGATCCGCCACGCCGTCGACAACGGTCTTCCGCTGGACATCGAACTCTTCAACTATCGCAAAGATGGCACAGGTACGTACAGACGTCAGTCAAACACGCCGCACCGCCACAAAGGCCTCCAGAGCTGAGTAGTACCTTAACCCGTGGCGAACGCGAACATACACTCAGGGTTCTGGAACAATTTCCTGCTGTTGCCGGTGCACAAGTCCAAGGGCTCGAAGGTGGTGACGCACTTTATCGCCATCCAGAAGGATATCTCAGTCGTGAAGAAGGTACGTATACTCTCTGTGAGGGGGGGGGGAAGAGCAGGGATGAGAGGGATACGTGAGCAAGACTGAACACATCCACACAACCGCGACCACAACAGGACACCAACGCGCAGCAGTGGACCCCGCCCGAGTGTGCCATGTACGATTGAGTGGGGAATTTTTCCGCTGGCCACTAACTAACCGATTAAGATTGGCAGATGGTTCGACTACCTGCACCAGAGCAAGTACGCGGACCTGATGATCGAGAACGACATCGACGGCAAGACGCTGCTGAGCTTGAACGACGAGGACTTGGCCAACCTGGGCGTGGACGACGTAAGTTGCAACCCTGTTACCACACACACACACACGGCGCTCAACACGCTTGTCTTGTGCAGGAGAAAGACAGAGACGTGCTGCTCAATCACTTGAGCAAGCTGCAAAAGGCTCCCGAGACGGCGTACCAGCTCATGGAGAAGTCGGCCGACATGGGGTACGCGACCAACGGCGAAGGCGCCTAGTTTCAAGTTGTTGCCTGGAGTTCTTCGTCTCACCAGTGGTTCCCTCGGATCGGCACAGCAGCGACTCGTACGACGGGATCGCGGAGGACGTGTGCCTTGCTGCCCCGCAGAACCAAAAGATCTGGCGAAAGGAGGGACAAAAGGACACCAAGATGGCCGTCAAGTGCTACTACAAGGACGAAATCGTTATCTTCCGAGGGGAGGCGATTCGATACGCACAGGTACGCTCGCTCTTGTTGCGCCAGAGGCATGCTCTGTCGACGCTGATTGCTGACGTGGTCCGTCGCCTGTGTGTGTGTGTGTGTGTGTGTGTGTGTGTGTGTGTGTGTGTGTGTGTGGTTACAGATCAACAAGCTCATCGAGAACACCTGGCACACTCCTATGAAGCTCAAGTACATCAACGCTGAAGAGGAGAAGAAGAGGATAAGGAACGTGACGGATTGGAAGAAGGTAAGAATGATCGCGCGCATACGAACCCTTTCGCTCAGACACTTAGCTAAGTTCCTCCGCTTGTGTTCAGGCGGTCAAAGAGAGCAATGGCAACATTAGAGTGCACCTCAGCAAGAGGATGAAGGACATACCCGAGCATGCGACGAAGGGCTTCGATTGCCTGGCTGTGGTGATTGTCCTTGCCGACTGGGACGGCGTCGTGCTATTCGCCAACAAGGCCGTCAAGACCGCGCTGGGAAAGGATCGCGACGTATTCCTACACCGGCCTTGCGCTGACGTACGTTCTCTACGTTTCTCCTTCTTCGACGTTGGTCTAATCTTGCTTACTTTCTTCGGCAGCTCTTCCCCGGCATCGAGCTGAGTGTCACGGGCGAGTGGAAGCAGCTCGAAGCCCTGGGCAAGAAGAAGAGGACGATTGCCCTGCGCTACACGGTCTCCATGTACGATGAGATGACATACCTGATCCAGGCCGTTCCGCACAGCGAATGAGCCAGCATGTAAGATCCGAGCCTGGGAAGAGATGAACAGAGAGAGAGAGAGAGAGGAAGATTCTCGCAAGGAGAAGGAGCGTCAGTGGGGACTACTATGACTGCCAACCACGCAACATGCGAAGAAAATGAATGAGTTGAATAAATTAAGCACAGAATACAATGGGA
>CACVKS010000428.1:0-17558 GCA_902749335.1 Acanthamoeba triangularis
ACGCTCCGCCCGACGGCGTCGTCATTGACCAGCACCTCGCGCACCACGCCAGCGTCGGAGACAATCACCACCGCACGCTTCGAGTGTCCGCACTCCTCGTCAAAGACGCCGAAGCTCTTGGAGAGGGCGTGAGTGAGATCGCTGACGAGCGGCAGGACGAAGGGCTTCTGGTGGTCGCCCACGGGCGCGAGGCCGCCAGCGTTGCGGGGCGTTCGCAACCACGCCAGGTGCGTGTACTTGGAGTCCACCGAGACGCCCACCACGTCGCACTTGATCTGCGGAGGTTGCCAACACCGCAGTGAGGCGCGTGCACGGGTGGTGTGGCAGGCGACTGCGAGGGTGAGGTGCAGGAAGGAAGTGGCACCGCGTCGAAGTCACCAAGGCGGTCGCTGAAGCCGATGAGCTCGGTGGGGCACACAAAGGTGAAGTCAAGCGGGTAGAACACGAGCACCGAGTAGTGACCTGGTGCGCGTACGAGAAGATTAATCTTCGAGTTGGGCATATGCGCCTCGCGTGGAACGGTGGGTTTGGAGGGATGTGCACAGAGTGGTGGGCGAGCGATGATTTAATCAGCACAGGTCTAATTGAGAGAAAATTGATCGCAATCCCCAACCTTTGTGGCGCGACTCGGCAAGCCGCCAGGTGGTCAATGTGCCTCCGCTGGACACAGCATCAGCCGACATGCCGAGAGGAACCTTCGAATGCATGTCCAGCTTCGCCGTCGCGTCCGCTGTTGGTCGATTCGTCTCCTCTACTTCAGACCTTGGCCGTTTCTTTTGCTGCTGCGCCTCTAGAACCGTGGCGGACGTCGTCACCTCGGCATCTTCGTCACGCCTCCTCTTCATTTTGCTCCTCCGTCGGATTCAAAACAGAAATGACAAAAGTTTTTCTTTCTCTTTTGGCCGTTGTTCATTTTGGCGCGAAAGCCGATGTCCGCAACAAATGGTGTTGGCTTTTTCATTTTCGCCGCACGATGACGGAGGTGGAGTGGACCTGCATCATGACGGCGCTGAGGTTGATGGCCTCGCTGATGTCCTTCATCCACGACTTGCGCTCGTTCTCCGACGAACAGGTGAACGTCTGCACGCACGGTGGCGTGTCCGGCGCGGGATTGCGTTCGATGAGCTTGAACGTCACATTGAGGCCCTCCTCCGCTTCTACAATGTTTTTGGTCCGTCAGGGCACAATTACGGGAAACTGGTGCATGCGTGCGTGCGTGCGGTGTGTGTGTGTGAGAGAGAGAGAGACCTTCTTCGAGGGATGGCGACGAGACGAAGACTTTGGAGAACGGGATGATGTCCTTGTACTCGTACTGGGGTGGCTTCTGCTCCGCGGGCTTTTGGCTGAGCCCCAGCCGGGTGAGGTTGGTCGTGAGCCGGTGGGTGTTCTTGAGCGAGGTCTTGATGAGGAACTCGTCGAACATGAACACGTAGCACTCCTTCCTCTTCTTGCCGTAGGTATCGTACAACAGGCCCTCCCGCAGGAAGACCCGATCCTTCATGTGCTCCTCACCCAATATCTGTTTGGACCGACACGCGCGCTATGTGAGGTGATGCCGTCTTGTGTGTGGTGGCCCAACTCCACAGAACTGAAGGGGGGTGAGGGCATACTCGTGGGAGCTTGTGTTTGGGGGTGGAGAGGTGCGCCATCACGTGCTGGATCTTGCGCTTGTTGTCCTCGCGCCGCTTGGTCTCGTCGAGGAAGGTGAGCAGCTCCTTGATCTTGTCCAGCGTGGTGACGAGCTCCCGGTAGTCCGAGTGGTTCGATGACGTGTGCTTGGTGAGTGTCGAGAGCAGCATCTGTTGGCCCATGGAAGAAAGAGAAAGTGTGGCGTCAGCAAGCGATTGTCAGTCACGCCATGGGCTCAATCGGTTGAGAGGCGACTCCCACCTCGTATCGTGGAATGCGCTGGATGGGCAAGATCAGGTGGAAGCCCATATCGGCGCCACCGGCAGCCGCGCAGAATCGTAGTACGTGGGCCTGCGCGGTAACCACCACGCGATGCCGGGGGTGAGATGATGTGTCGTGGGTGGGTCAATCTCCCCTGCGCCATGTGCTGTGCGCGAGATCTCAAGGGGTAGCAGTCGTACTGCGAAATCGACGTTCTGAGCGCGCAGCAGTTTGATTCGCTCGCGCATCATGTCATAGTGGGTGATGTAGCGTTGGTACTCCTGCGACCCCAGGAGTGTGTCAGTGCCTTGTGCCTCCGCGCCAACAAAAACGGCGAGTCCAGGGTACGTACCTGCTTCAGCTTGGGCAGGATCCGTCGGAAGAGGTCGCCCACCTTCTGGGACTGTGTGTCGCCGGACCATCGCGCCATCCGCCCGTTGAGGTCAGCCCTGCCGCCCACACACAGGGTAAGGTGCCACGACCACTGGGGACAAACAACGCCGGTGCCGTACAGGAATTCCTTGGATAGATCGACCAGGTTGGCCCAGCTCTCGAATTGCTTGGCCAGCAGGCGGTCGGACTCGAGCAGCTCCTGTCCCCACCTCGTCTTCCTCAATGGCTCCACGAACTGTCGCACACGCACAACCCCATATTCCACGTAAGCATGACCGGCCCGTGTGCTGTGGCGCGTGTGCTGTTGTGGTGCGTGTGCGAAGAATGATGACCGTACGTCGGTGAGAACCATCTTGAGCTGGGTGTAGTACACGTTCTCGGTCGAAAGGATCTCGTTGATCACGTTCATGCGCATCTTCTCCTGCTTCTCGAGCTCCGCGCCCGTGCTCTCGGTCAACGTCGGCGGCGACGAGAACGATCGGTCGCGCGTGATTGGGGCCACATCGCGGTCACCGAGCGCCCCTCGCGGAGATACGGGACCGCTTCGCTGCGCCCACTCCAGGTCGGCGGACGTCGCCGACGGCGCAGCCGGGCTCGCGTTGAGCGCGGACGAGAGGGAGTCCACGAACACCAGGATGCTGGCGTCGATCAGTGCCTGCATTTTGTCGATCTGCGCGTCGACGGCCGAGTCCTTCTTGCCGATGTCGGCCTGCGTGACCGAGAGGAGCTGGTGCGAGAGACGCTTGAGCTCAACGCCCTCCTGTGCGGCACGAAGCAACACAAAATAGGAGTTAAGAAAAGTGTCTTCAGTAGTTCTTGTCCTTGCGAACGACGGTGGCACCACCACGTACGTGCACCAGGCCGGCCGTTGCAGAGTACTCGCTGATGCTGTCGAGAGTGTTGAGCATGTCCTTGGCCGTTCGGATGAACTCCTGCTTGTCGCCCGTGCGGGCCAGACCTGGTGATCTCGAGTCAGTCACAACCCAATGCAGCTGCCGCGTTGATGCGTGGTGGCGGTAGTGGTGGTAGTGGCGGTGGTGTGAAGATGTGGGCTTACCTGGCAGTTGGGTTCCCATCGCGTGTGCGTTGGCGCAGAGGCTGCCGTAGGAGAGCGCGGTGGAGCTGTTCTTCTCCAGTTGGCGCTGGTTCTTGACGTTGAGGTTCCACGACTGCACGGTCATCACGAGTTCCTTCACCGACTCTGCCACGGCGGCAAAGTGGCCGTCCAATTCTGTGCAGAACAAAACGCGACGGTGGCAGTTGTGGTCAATGTACACTCCTGGCCACTAACCTCGACAACCCACCTTCAATCTCCTTCGTGCTGGGCGGGCTGTCCCTGGCCAGAGTCGCGATTGATGCCTTCACCGAGCGCTCCACATGCGACGTCAAATCTGATAGACGTGGTGGGGTCGTCAGCGCTCATAACAGAAAGAGCGAAAAGCGAAGGGCGAAGAACGAAAAACGAAAAACGAAAAGCGAAGAACGAAGAGCGTGCCGCACCCTCGGTGAAGTCTTTGAAGTGGGCGAGGGACTTCTTGTGCTGGAGGTACAGGCGCATGTCCTTCTTGAGCTGCTCCTCGGTGCCGTACTTGTTGACCGACGACTGCTTCTTGAGCTCCTGCGCCTTCTTCCGCAGCTCGCCGGCGTCCTTCATCAGCCTGTCGCCCCTCTTCTGCCACTCCTCGCCCGAGAAGCCCACGCCCGCGGCCGCCGCGCCCGTCCACGCCACCGCCGCCTCCTTCAGCTCGAGGCACCCGCTCACCAGCTGCTGGCACTGGGCCAGCACCGACGTCACCACGCTGTGCCGCTGCGGCGGCGCCGGCAACGGCCGCGGCTGCAGCGCCGAGTGCGACTCGCGACCGCGCGGCGTCACCGCGGACCCTCGCTGGCCCAGCAGCACGCCCTTGCGCGCCGATGGCGGCGGTGGCGGCGGCGTCCGCTTCGGCGACGACGGCGAAGTGGAGGTGGACGGCGATGACGATGGCGATGACGACGATGAAGTGGGCGGGGAGGAGGGATAGGAGATGCGTTCGACGCGGTGGCGCGGGAAGCGGCCGCGGCGGCAGCTGCCGGTGAGGATGTGGCCCTCGCACCAGTCGCCCGGCCCGAGCCGCACCACCTGCAGCACGTCGCCCCGCCGGAGCGACAGCTCGCCCTCGGCCCGCGCCGCGTAGTCCGCCACCGCGCGGCAGTAGTGCTCGTGGCACACCTCCACCACCACCTCCGCGGTGGGCACCAGCTGCTGGCTACTGGCCCTGGGCTTGGTGGTGGTGCTGGTGGCGCGGACGGTGCCGCCGCCGGCCCGCACGCTCTGGCGGCCGAGGGAGAAAGGGGGGTGGGCGGTGGACCCCGACGGCGCGAGCATATCCTCGAAACGCCGACGTCGCTGCTCCACCATCCCCTTCGTTGACGAAGGTGGCTCCATCTCCATCAAATGAACGTTTCTCCACTAGCGAATCTCTCCTTTTTCTTTCTTCTCCTTGTTGTCACGCAACTAACTCTGTGCGGTGTTGTAGCACAGCAAATTAATATGGGACACAAATAGAAATTATAAAAGAGGCTTAAATAAAAAGAAATACATTTACAATTCCTAATAAATAATATTATTTTCCATTTCCTCAGAGAGTGTGAATCTCGAGGTTCACGGACCCTCAGGCCATGCCCACCTTGCGCATGACGCCGTTTAGCACGCCGTTGCTGTTGCCGTTGACCGAGGGCGGGGAGGGCACCGCCTCCTTGGCCTTCTCTCGTCCCTGGGGCCGGGCTACGGGTCCGTCCTCGCGGTCACTGCCGGCGCCGCCCGCGACCTTGGCCCTGGCGGCGCCGTGGCCATGGTCCAGCGAGAGCGCTCGCTCCCGCTGCTTCTGCTTGTCGGTCGTGGTGCCGGTGGTATCGGCGAGCAGGGGCAGCACGCCCGCACCGACTGGCGGTACGTGCTGCGGTGGTGGCTTGAGCTGAGGCTGCGCCTGCGCCTGCGATGGCGGCTGCTGCTTGGGCTGCGGCTGTGGTGGCTGGGCGTGTTGAGGCGATGGTGGCAGGATGGAGGCCGTCTTGGTAGGCTGCGGCTGCTGCTTGGCGAGCTTGTCGTCGAGGTGGCTGACGTGCTTGCTCTTCTCCCGCGCGCGTTCCTCCTCGTCCTGCTTGAGGCACGTGTTGGTGACGATCGTCTCCAGATTCCGGAAGTTCTTCTTCGTGTTCACGAATCGGCTCTTGGCTGTTCTCAGCTCCAGCTTCTTCTCCTGTTGTCGTTGTTCGGGTTAGCACCGGCTCGAGCGCCATCGATGGGAGGGATGTGTGTAGGGTGGTGGTAGAGGGAGAGAGGGGCACCTCCACGCGGACGATTCCCAGGAATTTGGCGACGACGAGCACGGTGAGCGCGTCGGGCGTGAGCTCCCGCAGCACGAACGGCGGGATATCGATCAGCCGTCTGTTGTCCAGACGCTTTCGCACCAGGCCCGCAATGCCCTCCTCGTAGTGCGTCCTACCAAACGGCGGAGAGTGGGCGGGTGAGYGAGTCGTCGGCACAGCGCCGACGAGGGGAGGAGTGGTTGTACCAGTTGGCGTCTTCGATCTTGTTGACGAGCTGTTTGAGCTCCTGCTTGCAGACCTTGAGGAGTTGCATGAGCAGGAGGTAGACGTTGACGCCCGTACTCTCCTCGTTGTGCTGTCCGTTGATGTTGAACAACTCGCGCAGCTCGTAGGACAGCTGGAACACGGTCACGTACACCTCGCGCAGTAGCCGCAGTTCCAGGAGCATCATTTGCTGAAGCACAGTGCGGCAACAGACAACCAGACAGGCATATGTAAGTAAGCCACCCCCCAGCGCACGCGCTAGACACACCACAACACAACGAAGAGAGGGTGTACCATGTGCAGGGCGTCGTAGAAGTGTCGGTGCTCCTCCAAGCGATCTCGGAGGGTGGTGGAGACATTGCCCAGCAGTTCGACGTCGGTCTCGGTGGTGGGGTGCCACAGCGGGACGTCGTTGTGGGCCTCCGGCTTCGGTGGCGGCTCCACCACGGGCACGTTGATGACCGAGTCGAGCGATGAGGTGGACGACGAGCGCGACGACAGCGTGTAGGGGCCTCCGCTGGGCAGGGCGAGCGTGGAGGCGCGCGGAGAGGTGGGGTTGGAAGACGACGCCGACCTGGGTGAGTCCGCGGGGCTCTGGGTAAGATACGAGGGCTCGTGAACGACGATCGAATCCGGCCCCGAGAAGGGGATGCCCTTGCCCAACTGCTCGATCCTGACCGTCATCGAGTACATGAGCTGCTCGATCTCCTGCCCCGCCTCCAGCGCTTCCTATACACCACGGGCGTTGCGTGGGTGAGATGTGGGGCACAACAGCGGGCCAGCGTGGGGTTGTGGGAGTCGGGGAACCTGGAAGGCGGCGGAAAGAACAGAATTGTGGACGACGGGCGACGAGGTGTAGTCGAGCGACGTCCGCCTGGCCCGCTCCTGCTCGTCGACGGCGCGCAGGTCGTTCACCATCTTGGCGTAGCCGAACATGCTGTGTGCGATGCGCTGGTCCTCCTCCATTATGAAGTGGTACAAGGCCGGCAGCGGGTGATTGCGGCCTTCGAGCAGGATCGCTCTGTAGCGTACGCTCCTAGAGAGGAAAGGGGGGAGAAGACAGTGGTTGGCGTCAACGGTCCATCTCAGCGTCACAGCACGAGGGACGAAGGATCAAGGGGCCGCACCTGACGTAGGCGTAGGCGATGCTGGTGCACTCCCCGCAGGTGTTGAGCATGGGCACGTCGGTGGGCGACAGGACCCGCTCGACCTTGTTCACGAGGTGGAGCGGCACGCGCGGCATGACGCACGCGTCGCAGAACCAGTCGAGACACAGCGCGCATCGCTTCTTGTGCTGGCTGAAGAACCCAAACGGACGTCTGGCGCGCGCACGGTCACAAGTTGGGGTATTGGTGAGTGAGTCAAATTACAGCCCGGGACCCACAAAGGGAGAGGGTCCGCTCGAGAGGGTGCTGTATGTACCCGCAGTAGCACTTGCTGTCCGAGTTCTCCTGCAGCGGCTTGCTGGCGGGTCCGCCCACGCCCTTGACGTCGATTGGCGGAGGTCGGCGGCCCAAGAGGGCGGAGAGCATGCTCGTCTCCTCGCGTACCAGCCGGGCCATCGACAACTGTTCAATCGTTCGGGAGCGCGCGGTGGCATTGATGATGATGATGAGAGTCCATTCTGTCCGCTCCAACAAAGACACCTCACCGCGCCGAACACCAGGCCACGTTGGAGGAGAGGGGGGAGTACCTGGGCCATGCGCTTGACCAGGACGACGAAGAGGCGATCGCGCAGGTCCTTCTTGGCCGTTCGCTTGGCCACAAAGTCGTGCGTCCAGTCCCTGCAGCCTGGACCCTTCGCTCGGGGCACACGCAGCACTAACCAACCGATTATTACATTAAAATTACTTTACTAACTGGCAAAATAAATTCGATATCTAATATATTCCCAAGCAAATAATAGCCTTCTCGCCCACACATTCCCAACAGGGGATTAATGAGGAGGTAATAAGAGATTAAAAGTGAATGAAAGGTCTTGCGGGAGGATTTTTTGTTTACCAGTTTTGTTCTGCGTGGGGCTGGCGCCGCTGCCGGTTAATGCTGACGTCGCAGCATTGTGAATATTGACATTGTTGGTAGTGAGCCTGGAGCTGGTGGTGGCTAGAGCAAGTGGAGGCACCGACGCGCCCGCCCTCGAGGGCGAAGTTTGCATTTACAGGTGTAAATTGAATGCAGAAATATCTAGCCCCTGGCAGGAGCAGCAGTGACGAGCGTAGTTCGCGTTCTTGGCCTTGTCAGGTATCAGGTTTGCCGTCAGCAGGCTGGCGGCAGTTGGTTATTCGCGTTCAACTTCTGTGGGCCTGTCGTGCCCAGCTTCTCTTTTATCGTTTCCAAAAGAAAAGAAAAAGAAATTGCAAATGGAAAAGTCGCGTGGTGGGTCACAGACCAAAGCGGAGCGTACACACGAGACCAAAGTGGTCGGAGGGGTGCATGCGGAACTCCTGTTCTTCGAGGGGCTCACTGCTGGCGTCCGTCGGCGAGGCAGGCTGTGGCGCTGACGTGCTGCTCGAACCCTTGTGCTGTGCCTTGGCGCTGGTGCCCTCCTTCTTCTTCGCAACGACCACACAACGCGTCCCCTTCGACTCCTCACCGGCGCTGTAGTGCTGCAGTCCTAACTAGAAAAGGGGGGAAAGCGGGGTCAACTGTAGGTACGATAGCGATCGCGCGTTGGATCGTATGGCAAGATCGTAAGGCGAGAGTACCCGAGAAGCGATACGGTGGACCAGCATTCGCTGAAAGTTGTTGAGCGTGGGCGGGAACTCGAGCACCTCGCGAGCGTCGTCACCTGCAAACGTGGCGATGAGGTCTTCCGTCTCCTCGGGACTGAGCGCTGACTCGTCCACAGTATCTGGCCCTATAGAGTGCGGAAAGTCCGTTTCAGTTGCGAGTCAATTGACAGAGACTCGGAGCTAACAACGATCATCGCGGTCACTTCAAGCGGCAGGGAGCCTACGCTTCGGCCTGCGTCTCTCTTTCCACACGATGGGCTCCGTGGCGATCATATCAATGCTCACCGGGCGCCAGGATTGGCCCTCGCTAATGATAAAGAAGTTAGCACGACGCGGGAGTGATCGTGGGTTGAGTGGAGGTGGAGTAGTACCCAGGGCTGCGTATGAGTATTCGATCAAACCTCCGGCTTGTTTGGCTCTGGCTAACGAGCGCCGCAGCCAAATTGGTGCTCGGGTTGAAGGTAAAGCCCTCCTCGTCTGCGGGCATTAAGCTGACGTCAGAGAAACCGGTCACAAGAGCATTCGAGTGGTGAGTTGACGCGGCGCACCTGGGCGCAGAGCGAGCCAGGCATCTACAAAGTCATCGGGAATGAGCTTGCTCTCCTTCTTGTCGTCGGAGAAGTTGAAGTCGCCCATCACGATGGAGTCCATCACGCACGCTTTGTCGGTCGTGTTTTCTCCGCGCATCGCACTCACGATCGTGTTGATCTGGCCCGCCCTCCTGCACCCAGCGCCCTCCGACTTCTCGCTGCACGCCCAACCCAACAGCCATCAGTGAACTCGTTGGGGGGGGGAGGGTGATTGTGTGGGCGGTGAACTAGGCACCTGCTGAGGTGGACGACGGGAACGCACAGGGGTCGRTCGTTGATGAGGAATTCACCGCACACGAGGCGCTTGTAGTTCGAGAAGGCGTAGACGCTGGCCTGGAAGGGCAGCTTCGACAAGAGCAACTGGCCCGAYGGGTAGACCGTGCTTTGCAGGTCCCTGTGTCGTTCAGGCCTTCAGSTCACGGATATGCGCGAATCAGACCGACAGTCGCAAAGATAGGWWCAGTRGTACTKCTTCGTTGCTYTGGTCTTGGYCAACGCAAAGTCGTTCTCGGAGATGTAATAGCGCTCCTTGACCCATTCCTCCTCCAGCATGTAGCTCAGGAACGGAGGGGTCACCTCCTGCACAGAAGACGAAGACGACGACGACGACGAAGCTGAGGTGAGCGATCATGCCCCCCCCCCCAAAGTTGCCTTGGTTTTGCTGGATCGTGCCTGCAGTCCGATGATGTCGGCGTCCAGCTCCCGCAGCATGTCGAGGGTGTAGGGCGTTCGCTTGTGGGTGTGGATGAGGTCCGTGAGCCCGTGGTAGAGGTCGAACAGAACGTTGAAGCTCACCACCACCAACCGGTCCGTCTGCACCGTCTCGGCGGCGACCGCATCGGGCGGGGCCTCCTTCCACTGCTCGGCCCTCTTGTCGTAGCGATACACCGGGGTGGGCAAGCCCAGCACCGGCTGGAAGCGCGCCTTGCTTTCCCTGTAGTGAGTGGGTGAAAGGGACTCAGCTTTCGTGCGAATCCAATGTAGAGCCGGGGCGGTGGTGAGGTGCCCGTGGCGTACCTCCGCTTGAGCAGCTCCTGGATGAGGATGGAGCGGGCGTGCCAGCCAGGCGGAACCGCGGCTCCCTGGACCTTGAACAGCTGGTACCAGTGCGCCTTCCAGATATCGACGAACTCCTGTCGCTCCCTCGCCGACAGTTGCGCCACCACCCTGTTCACCTCTTCACCATCGACTTCTGCATCAAACGAGCTTTAACACACACAACACACACAACAACAACAACACGCAATGACAAGGAGTCAGTGGCTGAGTACGCAGGCATGTGGTCGGTGTCACGCGGGAGTAATAATATTGCGTACCACAGCCACTGCACATGCGGATTGTCGATGTCGTCGGTGCCGAAGTGGGACCGAAGGAGCTCGCGATACTCGTCCGCCTGTTTGGCGGGCAGCGAGCCGGCACGCTTCTTCAGCGCCCCGGCGGCGCTGCGCACCCGCTTCCATCGCAGCCGTCGCGCATCGGCCGCTTGCTTGCCCACACCCGCACGTTCCACCTCAGCCGCGTCGGCGAATGCTTGCGCCATGCGCGCCTCGAGCTTGCTTCGGTGGGCGGTGCACACCGCATCGCACTCGCCGCACACGCCAAACCACTGCTCGTATTCTGCACCATCACCGACCTGTCCCGCCGTGTCGTCAGGCTGCCTCAAGGCTGCCCCGAAGAACGTGGACACCTGTGGCAATACAATAATAATTATAGAAATAAAGGTGTAAGGTCTTCTCCACACCTACCACGAATCAGAATTGAAGAAGATGCTTGCACCACGCGCTGTTTGTGGAGAGCCGGGGCACGGGCACAGAGGCTGCACTGCGCACTGGCTTCCATCTTTTTACGTCTCTCTCCTTCTTCTTGCGGCTCTGCTGTTGTGTTGGTTGTCTCATTTTCTCTGAATAATTTCTGGTTTATTTTCTTGCTTTGACGTCGCCCGCAGAGAGATGGCAGCACAGTTCGAACTCGATCAAACCTTCTTCGTGGAGTTGCTGAGGCAACTCATTGGCGAGACCTACCATTTGCAGAACCGGTGCGCTACCAGGCCTTGCAAGGTCAGCATTATATTAACAATATATTTATATTAATATCAAAAATCAAATCGCTATCGGGGCGTGCAGGCCTCCGGACTTCATTCCGCAGGAGGACAAGGCGGGCCGGCATGTGCTGAGCGCGCTTGAGCCCTACCGCGTGGAAAACGGGGGTGTTCTGCGCATCAAGCACATTCACTACACCGAGCACCGTACATCTCCCTCCTCTCCCTACCAAACAGCGGCGGGCATTTGTAGCACAACACAACACAACTGCACAACACAGTTGCGCCCCAGCTCTCTTGGTCCGATCTCACTGTCGGTGTGTGTGTGTGTGTAGGAGGAAATATCATCATCGAGTACCCGGCGGCCAAGCCGGCGGTGGCCAAGGATGTGTCGTCGGTAGCCTTCGTGGGGTCGCACCTCGACGTGGTGTACGCCAATCCGGAGACCTGGGAGCGCGACCCGTTCAAGCTCACCGTGGAGGGCGACAAGCTCTACGGCCGCGGCACCACCGACTGCCTGGGCCACTGCGCGCTCCTCACCGATCTCTTCAAGCAGTTGGCCGAGAAGAAGCCACAGCTGAGCGTGAGCGTGTTCGGCGTGCTGATCGTCGACGAGGAATCGGGCGGCCGTCTGCCCATCGGTGTCGACGAGCTGATGAAGCACGGCGAGCTCGACGCCATGAAGAACGGCCCTCTGATCTGGCTCGACTGTGCCGACGCCCAGCCCAACATCGGCAGCGGTTCGTCGCTCGCGTCTCTGTGCGATACCCACCCATCCGTCCGTGGTGCTGACTGCGTCTAATGGCCCGGCAGGCGGTCTCTGCCAGTGGGAGCTGAAGGTGAAGGGCAAGCTTTGCCACAGCGGCTTCCCCAACAAGGGCGTCAACGCCCTGGAGATGGCTAGCGACCTCATCATTCAGGTCCAGAAGAAGTACCCACCGCACTTCCGGACACCTGCGCTCGCGCACCAGTGTGGCCGCAACCTAACGAGCGTGTATGTGCGGCGTGTGCGGTGGTGAAGGTTCTACGAGCGGTTCCCTCCTCACAAGAGGGAGGAGGAGTACGGCTTCCCGTGCTCGTCGTCGCTCAAGCCCACGCAGATCGCGGTGCCGGAGAGCGGCATCAACCAGATCCCGGGCGAGTGCACGGTCAAGGGCGACATCCGGTTGATCCCCTTCTACTCCATCAAGGACGCCGTCAAGGTGGTCGACGACGCTGTGGCTCAGCTGCGCGAGGAGAGGTTTGAGTCGCTGCACCAGATGGCCCACCGGGGACCTGACGCCCGCTACGTGCTCAAGAAGCGCGAAGGCGACGACGAGCCCGCCGTTTTCGAGTGGAAGTGGCTGTGCGAACCCGTGCAGGGCATCGCCTGCCACCTGGACAGCCTCGGCTTCAAGTCCCTCGCCCAGGCCACCCAGGAGATCATCGGCGAGGTCAAGCCTCTCGCCGACACCGGTACGCGCATCACACTCCCCGACAGGGTCTCGTCGCTATTGCTGACACGCATGCGTGGAATTCCAGGTACGCTCCCTCTTGTGGCGGACCTCCAGGCAGGTGGCTTTGACGTGCAGGTGCGTACAGTCCTCGCCATGCAGCTCGCCTGTGGCGTATAGTGTCATGCGTTTTGTAGGCCAGCCAGGGCCTGGGAGGGTGTTGATGGCGCGGTTTTGCTGGTGCAGACCGTTGGTTACGGAGACGAGGAGGCCTACCACGCAGATAACGAGTTCGCCCTGCTGTCGAGCTTCGTGAAGGGCTTCAAGGTGCTCGCCCGGATCATCGACCTCGTCGACAGCCGGGCCTCGGCCCAGCCCCAGCAGTAGAAAGTGTGCCCCCCCCTCCCTCGTGTCCTTTGGTGGGTACCCAAATCGATTTTCCTCCTGATCGGGGATCCTAGAAGAAAACCCAAGGAGTCAAGGTCCCGCATTCATTTTTCATGGCATGTGGGGTGCTACAAAAGGCAAATAATTCGGGATATGTGCTGCCCTATAGGGACAAATATGGTCCCCAAAACCGCTTTTAGGGAAGGGGGGTGGGGATGGGGTGGCTTTGTGAAGTTGCAAGACAACAAGAGAGAGAGAGCAGTCAAAGACCTTGGTTTGCCTGACATCATACCAAACAGAGCAACCTTGCGTAAAACAGCTCCGCGACTACTCCTTTCGTTTCAGGAGGCCTCTCTCCACTTCTGGGGTCAACACCACAGCTCGAACGCTCCACTGACAAAATCAATAGAACGAGATTAACGGTAGAGAGAGAGAGAGGAGTGGGTGGTGAGACGATATGGATCGCAAGCGGACGGGGATGTCGTTGGAGATGGTGGTCGAGGAGGAGGACTACTTCTTCCACTCGTCGTCATCTTCGTCATCGTCAGATTCGGAAGACGACCACGACTGGCTCGATTCGGCCTTCATGGGCTCCTTCTGGGTCAAGGACCCCAACGAGGAGCGCGATCGAGAGCGATGGATGGCCTCCAAGCTGGGCATCCAGTGCATCGCCCGGCGCCTCGAGAAGGAGGCCCGGCACGCCAGCCGAGCCCGCGCCCGCGCCGAGAAGAAGGAGGCCCGCAAGAGGCAAAGGCTGGCCCACCTCCAGCGAATCGAAGAAGAGAAGCGAAGGGAGCAACACCAGCAGCTCCTGCAGGCCTCGCAAATGGAGGAGAACTTGCGACCACCGCTCATGGTCAGCGATATCCTCAAGGCCCGGCGGCGCAGGAAGAGCGAGGGGGGCTACGGCGACCAGCGGGTGGGGACCCACTCGCCCGTCTACGGCCTGATGGACGGGGGCTCGCGGATAGGCGAGTCCGGACGGACGCTGTTCCTCAAGCCGCGGTCGCTGTCGGCCAACGAGTGCAGCGACGACAGTAGCGCCAACGACGAGAGCGACGGCGACGTGGCGATCCCGGTGCCGGCCCCGCTGAGCCACAGGCGCGTATCGGTCGACGTGGACGACGATGACGAGAGCGACGGGAGCAACAACAGCGACAGCGGCACCCTGGTCGAAGAGGGGCGCGCCCTGTCGTTGGATCAACTGGAGAGCACGCCGGAGGTGCGGCCGGGGGCGGCCTTTAAGCTCGAGTTCAAGCGGCGGTGGAGCCTCAACTTCGCCACCACCGTCCAGGCCGTCAACCCATCGCCGATGTTGGACTCGTTGTCGCCCACCTCGCCCGCCATCTCCCCCTCGTCGTCCGCCACGTCGCCCCTCACCACGCCCACCTCGCCCACAGCTTCGTCGGCCTCCTCACTGTCGCCGGCTCCGTCGCCGCTGAGCTCCGGCTCGCAATCGCCGTCGTCRTTCCGCTACCTGAGCTGGGTGCGGGAGGGCGGCAGCCTCATCCTSAACCGRGACAAGGGCAAGCGCGAGCGGCGCGGGACCACCCTCGAYGSCGACAAGAAGGCCGCAGCGGAGTGGCGCAAGCGCACGCGCGAGAAGGCCGCTGAGGGCGAGCCAGGCGCAGCGGGCCGGGCGCGTAGCTGTACGGTCTCGGCGGTGGGCGGCCCCGGGGACCTGCAAGTGCCGGCCGACGAGTCCAAGAAGCGGAGCGTGTCAGTGGGAAACAAGAGCGACACCCTACGGGTGGAGCCCTCCAACAAGCACAAGGGCCAGCGGGGTGACAAGACCGAAGTGATGTTTGACGAAGGGAGTTCGGAGGGCGCCACATCAACTTCGACCTCCATTTCCACGTCAACATCAACATCCACCACCTCCACCACCTCCACTCGTAATCCCACCTCCGGTCCCTCGGCCGAGATGACGTCGTCGACGTCGAGCTTCGATCGGATCAAGCGGCAGCTGTCTGGTGGCCTGGAGAAGCGGCGGCGCGGGATGATGCTGCCACGATCGCGCTCCCTCACGGATCGCAATCGCGGCTCGCTCGAGGGCTACTACGCCAACGACACCGAGGCCAGTGGTCCCGACAACCACACCCAGGCAGACTCCTACCCATCCGTCACCATTGTACAGCTTCAGTACGTCCTCTTCTCCCTCTTGCAACCAACCATGAAAGAACTGACATGGCGTGGCCGCTGGTCATCATCGCAATTACAGAGGAGTGGAGAACGGCGGCAATGGCGGCAAGCCCGGATCACCGGTTCAGACGCGCAGCAAGACGGTGACGAAGGAGCTGCGCACGTCCAAGTCGTGCCGCAACTATCGCGCGGTGGTCGGCCTGAGCGGACTCAGCACGTCGGGCAGCCTTCCCACCAACAGCAGCAGCAGCAGCAGCAACAACGGCTCGAGCAGCGGGTGGATGGGCTCGGACGAACCCTTGGACGGAGCGCAGCAGCGCAAGCTCGAGAAGGAGCGGCGAAAGGAGGAGAAGCAGCGAGAAAAGGCCGAGCGCAAGGAGCGCGAGCGGGAGAGGGAGCGCGAGAAGGAGCAGCAGAAGGAGCTCCTGCGACGGAGCAGGCGCGCGACGGACGTCTCGTCCCCCGCCGGGAGCCCGCGATCCTTTATGAGCCGGCTCTCCGGAGTGCCTGGCTGAACGCCCATGGCCCAGGAACCTGCAAGGTTAACCTTGTACACCTCTACCTTCATCTTCCCCTTGTTCAATAACAGCAACCTCAATTACCACCCCGCGCAGCCTACGACCAACATTCCACGGCACACATGAGCGCACGACACGACACGACACGACAACACACCGCACGAACACAGCACAAATATTGATTCTTCGAAGAAGAAACGCCAGCAAACCATCAAGTCACATCACGAAAGGGGGAGAGATGTTGTTTCGCGCGATCATTAAGAAGTTCCGAACGGAGGATGAGGACATCGAGTACTTGGAGGAGGCACTATGGAAGTTCACAGCCTTCGCATCGATCTGCGTCATCATGACCACCGCGGCACACATCAGCAAGACTGGCGCCCCCGCCCCCCTCGACTTTGCCGCGCTCCACACCAACTCCCTCTAGACCTTTCTCTCCCACCTGCCCGATCACCCCAACAGCTCATAGAAATTCTCATTTGAATTTTTTCCCGATTAATGCACTCGATTTCCTTCTTTTTCTGATTTTGGGGATTTTCGTTCAGTAACGAAGGATGGAGAAGATGGACGGGAAGGGGTGGGAGGTGGTGGATGTGCGGGACGATCCGGAGGCTTATGACGGGCTGCTTCAGCGCTTCTACAATCAGCTCATGGTGCCGTCCTTCCCGCCGGAGGAGCTCGACGAGCTCGACGTCTGGCGCGACAGCCTGCCGGAGCACTACCCCAAGTCCATCTTTCACATCCTCCTCGCTCGCCTCCGCGAAGATGAGGATGACGATGGGGGTAAGGACGAAAAGGCGAGGGTGGGCGGCATGCTAGTGTTCGAGTACTACCTGCAGTCCAGGTGCGGCTTCGTGTCGTACGTGGTGGTATCGCCGGTCCACCGCGGCCAGGGCCTCGCCCAACGCCTCCTCGACGAGGGCGCCCGGCTCATGCACCGCGACGCCCTACAGCGCCACGGCACCCCACTACGCGCCATCTTCCTCGTACACCTCCACTCCAACCTGGTCGTCTGGCCTCCCGAATAGTTGTGCTGATAAACCACCGTGGCCGCGACGGTGCAGGAGACGCACTCGCCCGAGAAGGTGGATGCGGAGACCGACGTCATCTCGCCCCACGTGCGCATCCGCATCATGCACCAGGTGGGTCCCTCCACCACCGCCGACGCGACGCCGCGTTCGCTCTTCTTCGTTCTTTTTTCCCTTTTTTTTCGCTTTCTCCTTCGTGTGAACGAGTGGAAGCTGATGGTGGGGGAGGGGCTGCAGCTTGGCTTCAGGCGCGTGGTGGTGGACTTCTTCCAGCCGCCGCTGGCCGAAGGAAAGGAGGCGTTCAAGGGGCTGTGGCTGGGGGTGTACCAGCCTACAACCGAATCGCGGACGGAGACAATCGAGGCAGACCTGGTGCGAGCCTTCGTTGACGAGTACTGGCTCGACTGCTGCGGGCCAGACTTTGCCGACGACGAGGTCTACCGGGAGATGGCCCTCCAGTTTGTGCCCGCCCGCACCCACTTTGCCGTCGTCGACTTCATCGCCCCATCCCAGACAACAGTCTAAAGTAATGAACGGTGGCGTTTTTATTTACGCGTGGGCAAACGTGTGCCGTGTGCCGTGTGCCGTGTGCCGTGTGCCGTGTGCCGTGTGCCGTGTGCCGTAGATGCGTGCGTGCGTGCGTGCGCCGTGGAGGAGGTGTTGCCGATGTTGGTTAATAAATTATTTGAGTGGTGGTGTGAACAATCAGCTTCTCTCCCCTTCAGCCGCTGATGCTAAGCCCTCTCCTCTCCAATAGCACCTCCTCCTTCACATACTCCTCCCTCTCGTCTCCGCCTCCTTACATCACTTCTCTACACACGTGCACCTATCCCC